>PVJX010023039.1:0-29786 GCA_004027295.1 Dolichotis patagonum | reverse complement strand
TGTAATAATTGTGTTCTTGTGTATTTGGTTTTTCATGTCCTTTAGTATCTGTCTTATGTAGTTGGGTGCTCCTGTGTTTGGTGCATATATATTTATAATTGTTAGTTCTTCCTCTTGAATTTTTCCACTTACAAGTATGTAGTGACCTTCTTTGTCTCTTTTAATCATTTTAGGTTTGAAGCTCACATTGTCTGCAAATGTCATTTTTCTTTTGCTGCTTTTAAAACCTTATCTTTTTCTTTTGGCATTTGATTTTATGTTTGGAAGTGGATATCAATACATGTGTCTTAGTTTGAGTTCATTGATCTTTTTAGGAAGATTTTTTTTCTCATTCATGAAGTTTTCAGGCCTTATTTCTTCAAATCTTTTTTCTACACCTTTCTCTGTCTGCTTCTGGTATTTCTGCTTTGTGCATGTGGGTAATTTTTGTGATGTTCCATACTTTCCTGAGACTTTTTTTTTTTAGAACCTTGTTTCCCCTTTCTCTTTTGGATTCTTAACCTGTATTAATTTACCTTCAAGTTTACTAAATCTTTGTTATGCTGGCTCAAATCTAATGTCGAATCCTGCATATAAAATTTTCATTATTTTATTGTATTTTTTTACTCCAGAATTTCCATTTGATTCTTTTGGAAAATGATTTATCTTCATTGATATTCTGTATTTGATGAAATGTTACAAACATACATACATTAAAATTCTTTAGTTAATGGAACATACTTAAAACAGATGCTTTGAAATCTTGATCACTTAAACCCAACATCTGGCCTCTTTTAAAAATAATTTCCATTGTTTGTTCTCTTTGCCTACATATAGGTCACAATCTAGGTTTTCTTATGTTTCATTTCTTGTTGTTATTAAAAACTGGACATTTTAGATAATACGTTGTAGTGACTCTGGCTATTGTTCCTTTCCTCCAGTGAGGAGTAGATGTTATTGTGGTCAGTTATTTATTTACTTGTTGACTTGAAATAAATTGACTGAAGTCTCTTTCTTCTAATGTAGATGGCCTGAATTCCCTCTTTAGATTTTTTCCCTTGTTTCTCCCTTGTTTTTATTTTTTAGCTTGGATTTCTGGGGATTGAATCTAGGTCAGCATATCATTTTATTCATACACTAAGCTTAGCTAGTTTTATCCTTTTCCTGTTGTGTGTGTGTGTGTGTGCATGTGCATGTGTGGCTTAGAGGTAGTTCTCATTATTTGAGGAATTTACATCCACATATCCAGGGGTTATTAGCTTGAGTTTTCTAACACTCCTGCAAGACCGCACTTTGGGAATACACATGGCTTTGCACACTTTGGGATCAATGGGTGCTAGTCCTAAGTTTGGCTTCCTAGGAGTCCCCTTAGCATCAGAGTAGCTTATCAAGTACTTGGTCAGTGTTTGTGTTTATTCCTCTTAGGATGACTGAGTCTGCCCTTTGTGGACGGACTTTAGTCTGGCTCAAGGTGTTTGTCCCACTCTCTGCTCTGATTGTCCCACTCTCTGCTCTGATTACTCCTAGGTGGGTTCAGCCTAATGCTTGTGTGTAACCTGAACCTCCAGGACTCACTGTCTCTGGCCTCACCAGAACTTATCCTAATTTTCTCTTTTCCTAGTGCTCTCTGTTTGACTTCTTATTGTTCTGCCATCTTTCTTGTTGCTACTTATATTACTGGGCTATAAGCACCTTCTTAGTTATCCACCACCAAGTTCTCCCTTGTTTTTTCTTTTAGAAATGGCCTTAGGCAGAAAGCTGAGGTCAAATGTAGCTTCTCTCTCCTGGTGGCAGAGAAAAGAACTGCCCAACTATGGCAGTGCATTTATTTATACACTCAGCATGTTGTCAGAAGAGACCCCTCTGCCTAACCATTGGTTAGCCTGCCTCACCTTGGGTGTCTCTCATTCTTGGAACTGTAACAGCTTGTTCACATGGCTTGCCTTGAGTGCTCTGTGCTCTTGAGGCTGGCCTTGCTTTAGCCCTGCATGTGTGATTGACCTCTGGCTTCAGTAGATACCCACAAAAAAGTCTCGTGTACCCTTCATGCCTACGTAGTGTTCCATTGTATAAAACGACATCTTTTTTATCCATTCTTTGGTTCATAGGCATTTGGCTTGTTTCCAAGATTTAGCTATTGTAAGTTGCTATAAACATGGGTGCACATAAATTACTGTGATATGATGCTTTCAATTCTCCCAGGCAGATGCTCAGGAGGGAAATAGCTCGGCTGAATGGGGCCTCTAATCCACACTGATTTCCACAGTGGTTGTACCAGTATTAATTCCCAGCAACAGTGGAGAAGGGTTCCTTTTTCCCCATAGCCCCTCTGAGATTTGTTACTGGTTGATTTCTTGATGGCAGCCATTCTTTCTGGGGGTGGGATTGAATCTCAGTGTTGTTTTAATTTGCATTTCTTGAATGAGCAGAGATGTTGAACATTTATTCATGTATTTAGTTGCCATTTATATTTCTTCATTTGAGAAGTGTGTATTCATCTCAGATGTACATTCTCCATCTATTTAATGGTAATGCTCTCCTGGTCTGTTGGTTTTTGCACATTTGAATAACAGTAGAATCCACACTTAGAACATGATAGATACAGCAATCAGGGTGATTTGTTCTCAGACTCTAAATATGTCCCCTTAGACTACTCTTGCCTTCTGCCAGGTTCTACCAGGTGGCAGTGCCAGCCCAGGAAGGCACTGCTGCTGGCTGGTTGGGATATTGTACTTGGAATCACTGTTGGTTAGGAATTGGCTGGCTGGTGCTGTGGATTCTTATCCTACACTACACTAGATTGTGATGCCCAAGTCCTCCCAAGTTCTATTATCAATTGTGCTCCTTGTTTAGGGTTTAGGACATGCTCCTGTGGGATCTCTTGGCTTTTGTTTTGTTCTCTTTGACTGGCTCTCTGAATCAAGGTGCCTCCTCTGAAGGGACTCAGGTATGACTTCCTTCCCAGTGCTGTGGGACGAGCCGCTCAGAAGAGGACAGCACCAATGAGTGATGGGAACATAAATATTTCCCCTTTCACTTCCGTGTCTTCTCCTGAGCAGGAGACACATGCTTTATGGACATTCTCATGAGATTTTGGCCTTCAAAGATGTGCCCTTATGGACTTGGTCCCTCAAGGAGCGTGTACACATTCCACAGAGGGCGTTGTTGGTGCACTGTGATTGATCTCCTGCTGCTGCTGCTGCTGCCCATCCCTTTAGACAGCAGGATACAGGGTCATTCCTTGGGAGACTGTGGCATGATGCAGAATGCAAGTGGAAAGGGACAGACAATATTCTATCTACTTCACTAAGAATCCTGAAGAAGTCATATGGGATACCAGGATAACATGAATGGGCCTTGAGTGCCACTGACTGCCAGCTTGTCAAGGGCCTCAGAACTCAGACTTCAACATTCCGGGAAAGCCACTGTTGCTCTCCTGGAAGTTGATCCACAGCTCCGATATTAGCTGGGACAGTCTAGAGAAGGAAGCTGCTGCTTACAGAGAAGCCCAGTCAGGACCAGCAGGAATTTATTATCACAAACACTCAAAGAAGAAAAAAAACAAGGAGGAAAAAATGGTCTGGAGGAGGCACCTCTACCAGTAACGACAGCAACAAAACATGAAAGGAACAATTTTACTCAGCTGGAAGTACAATCCATTCTCTCACCATTTGTCTAGAAAAATAGGAAAAGGAAAAGAAGAAAAGCAAAAGGACTCATATTTCAGATGGGGTGTGCTGAAGACAAGGGTGTATGGGGGTGGAGGGTTGTGGCATGTGAGGGTGTCTGGGTGCAGACCATGCTGCCCCAGGGAGAGGAGTGCGAGGACCCCATTTCTGTCTAAATATGATTAGATGCTTAGAAAGCCAGGGAAGGAAGACTCCAGTCCTTTCTTCCCACCTTTTACTCTAATTATCAAGGAGGCTGCCACTGTGAGCTACTATCCAGACATGGAAACTGGAGTCTGTTAAAAATTTAAAACAGGAAGAAAGAGAAAAAAGAAAGAGAAGAAAGAAACATACCTTAGATCTAAGGGGAAAAAACTAAAATGTACCTGTAAGGCATCTCAATAGCTTTGCTGTCACATAAATCTGTGGACAAGATTTCACCTGCATCAGCTGTTTCCAGGTGTGCCAGGCATCCTAGACTCACATCCAGGACCTCCCTGGACCTGCACTCCACACATCACTTGGACCTGTATCTTGCATGTCACCTGGACCTGCCTGCATCCCACATGTCACCTAGATCAGTGATGGAATCGTATGCCAGACGTTACCCAGCCCTAGCCTCTGGAAATGATTTTGCCTCTGCGGACATCACCCCAGCTTAGCACCTTGCAGTGGCTGGAGACTCTGCCCTTGGGAATGAGATGACAACCGTATCCTGTGCCCAGATCCTCTTTTCTAGCTGTGCATGCATGGTGTCTTCCTGAGACACTGGTGAACTGGACATAGGGAATTTACTCTTTTTCTCTTCTGAGATGAGGAGCTAGGGATTCCACTTTATTTTGTGAGTTCTCCATCTTCTGAGTCCACGATTCCATTGTCCTGGAAAGCTCTGGAAAGCAGGCCCCTTACACTCCCACATTTAAAGGGAAACCTGGTGATGGTGGCTACTGCCTGTGCCATTCTAGAAATCCGTGGAAACTGTTTCTTTCTCTGGGAGGCATCTGGTTCAGTGACTTCTACTTTCCCCCTTCATCTTTCCACCACGACTTCCTGTCCTGGGTCTCTAACCATGATCACCACAGCCAGCCCTTCCCTTCAGTCATACAAATCCCACTAATCTTTAGGTACGCTTTACTAAACCCCTGTTCATGCTGTCTGACAGTGTAACTGTGAGGCCACCTGCCTGACATGAGACACACACGAAGATATTATTGGCAAACTCTTGCTTTTAACACACTCCAACCTTCACTAAGATATTATATATACTAGAGACCCCCAAACCTCAGTCTGTTTTCCAATGGTATAGAAATAAGAAGCTTAGAAATGAGCTGTTCTGCAAGGACTCTTCATGCTTAAACTTGTGCTCCTTCTTTCTGCTCTCATCCTGGCATGTGATCTGTGGTTTTTACAGCTGCTTCTGCCCTACTTTCTAGAAGTCTTAGTATCCACCTAGCAGTCTCCCTCTTGGGTACTCACCTAAGAGACACAAGTAGAGTGCTTTAGAGGTGTCTGCCCACACTCACCGCAGCACTGCTTATAATAGCCAAGTTATGGAGCCAGCTATATGCTCATTAGCAGGTGGATAGATAAAGACAACTTGATGCACACGCACAGTGGAATACCATCCTGCTATAAGAACAAGGAAATTTGCTCAATTTTGATGTGGATAGTCTTGGAGAACATTATGCTAAGTAAAAGAAGCCAGATGCAGAAAGACAAATGCAAAGTGTTCTCGGGTATAATTAGAATCTAAAGGCAATCAAACAAAGACACAAAAAGTAGGAGAGTGGTTTCCAGAAGTGGGTTAATGGGGAGATGATGGTCAAAGAGAAAAGCTTCAATTAGGCAGGAGGAATAAATGCTTCCTTTGAGACATACTGCCCATCATGGTGGCTCCACCTGCCCAGAATTTAAAGCTCTGTAACCAGGAGCAACTCTGGTGGCCTAGCTTTTTGAGAGGGCTGAGAGCAAGCTACCCTGAAATGCGACGCCTTAGCACATGAAGAAATAGCAGAGAAGCCGTGGTTATTCTTCAGCCTTCTCCTACCCTTGTCTCCTGAAGCAGGCCACGGAAGAATTCTCTCATCTTACTCTGAGCCAGGCTGTAAGACCCTCATCTGAGAGGCAACCTCCTATACCCAGAAGAAAGGAATATTTTTATCTCCGGGCACTTAGGACACAGAGAAGCATGTGAACAAACTGGTCTCACTAAGTCCCCTCACTGTGCTGCTACGAGATCAGGCCCTCTTTGTCCAGTTGTACTTTTGCATGACTCCTCACTCTTCATCAAATTCAAACATACAAACACAGTGCTTTCTTTGTTTCTCAGAGTCTTCATTTCTGAAACTACTCATGTCACATAAAACTTGTATTAAATATATTTGTGTGCTTTTTTCTTATGAACCTGTCTTTTGATACAGGAGTTTCAACCATCGGCCTACCAATGAAAGAGGAAGAGTCTTTGCCACGTTGCCTGGGAAGGGAGGCATCTCATCTCTGCTGCTCCACACGTGTGCTCCTGGGTCTTTTCTCTGAGACAGAGCTTGTGGGTTTGGGGACGAGATGACTGGGTCTAAATACTCTCCTGTAGTTATGTAGAATTAGCAGGTTTTCATGAACAAATGCTTCTCTCTTTGCTTTGAACAATTTCCAGAGCCTTCAGCTGTTTTTTAAAAGTTGCTGGGGGGCGTCTACTGTATCCCTCACTTTTCCATTCTGCAAGTCGGTCTCATGAGGATAATGCCAGCACGTGATTAGGCTCATTTTAATGTAATATTGTTCTTGTATAACTTCACTATTTCTTGTTGTGGTTCACTTAATGAAGACTACTGAATACTCACTGTAATTGTTGTTAGAAGTTAGCTGGCTGTAACAAACCAAAATAAATAAATAAATGCAAGTACTTTAGCAAGCTCAAACTTGATTTCTCTCCTAAGGGGAAACTGAGGCAGGTGGGGCAGGGCTGGGCTGCAGACTAGCAAGGTCAGGATTTCCTCCTTCTACTCTAATATCTTCATTATGCTGCTTCTATTACACAGTAGATAATAGCTAACTGCTACTTACTTCAAGACCATATTCTGAGTTAGGAAGGGAGAAGAAGGAGGAGGAATGGATGGACCTATCTTTTCTTTTAAAGGACATATTCTGAAAGTTGCATTGACCACAACTTGGTTATATGGACACAGTTAAGAGCAAGGGAAACAGGCATCTAGCTGCAATCCAGGTGTTCAGTTGTTATGGAAAAGGGAGCTGTGGATAGTGACCCACTGGTGTCAGCACCACACCTGGTGTGCGCCAGGCCCAGTGAGCTGTGTGGATCATCTAAGGGAGCAAAGTCAGAAGAGCTTTTTACAGTGGACTGATTCATCCCATTGTCATTCCAGTAAGAACTTTCACTTTAGAAATCACCCCAGGAATTGCACGTCCCTGTAAGTGGTCCTGGTCCATGTCTGCTTCATACCTGGGATGACTTTTGTAAGGCTAAATTTTAGAAGAGATGTGACAGGATCATTCTGCCTGTCATCTCTTTAGTCATCACATTTGCCATAGCAGAATGGAAAGACTCACCCAAGCCCATGGTGCTCTTTTATTCTTGGCTCAGATGAATGGGAGGAGTAAATTTTGTTGAATTATCTTAGTTTATGTATGGGGCTCCGGGATGCTTGCCTTTGGGTGTCAGGGCCAACAAAAGACTCAATCTCCTGCCTGAGGTGCCTGGGGCAGTCAGGAGCACACACGCATGCATCTGGTGTGCGCCCATGTGTCGATGGGGCAATCATTAGGAAGGCTGTTGAGATTTTTCTGCCAGCCTTTTAAATGACTTGGATAAATAGCATGCTAATTAAATTCAGGGAGAATATTAAACTGGGAGGGAGCACACACACCAGTGAGAATAACATGAAGAATTCAGCAGAATCTCTGAGGTTATGAAAATGGGATGGAAACAATAAAGTGAAATTTGATATAAAAAACAAATTAGATAAGAGATTCTATTTTCTCCCAGAAGGGGAGAAAAACTTCTACTGAAATTTTGATTTGTGGCCAAGGATATTTCCAGGTATAATTATGGTGGGATACCCTGGGCAGGAGGGACTGACTCCCCCTCAGCGCTGGGTGTGCTGTGGTAAGTATCTTTGCAGGGTTTGGTACCTGGAGACCCCAGGACATCACCCAGGGTCTGGGAGGATGAAGCTGTCAGAGAGAGCAGCAAGGGGAATGAGTTCACATGTTATCCAGAAATTAATGGTGCTGGGGAAGAGGTGATTGCCCGAGGAGCTGAAAGTGTGATCAAGTTCCAGAAGTCCTGAATGATCTTTCTGCAAGCTGCTGTGAGTGGTGACAGAGCTGGGTAACATCAGAGCCTCACTATGACTCTACTAAATCTTTAATGGTCTTAAATCTTTCCAGGCCGCTCATGCTTCTTGTGTCCAGTGGAGGGCTCTTTGTGGGCAGGAGGGAGGGTGAACATGGGATGCCAGTGGAACCTGTTCTCAGGGAGGAGGGCTTCAGGAGGAATGGACAGGTGGAGCTAGAGGAGAAGAGAAAGAGAAAGAAAGACACATTCATGGCTCTTATGTTTGGGCCAGAGGACGACAGAAGGATTGCATTTGTCAGGATTCCCAAGAAACAGAACTTGAGACAAAGACTTGATTCTTTGTGAGGTGAACACATGCTCTATGAGTAGGAAGAGGAGGGTGAGACCTGTCTGGGAAGGGGACCCTGGTCATAAGGTGGATTAGCATTCTGGGTGCTTGGATTTGTTCCCACTGGCAAAATTTGGAAGCCAGTGCATGGTATTTATGGTTTATTTCTAAATTGTGCCCCCAAAGTCTCATGTGTTCAGATGTAGCACTCTGGGAAAGCAATTGGATTGTGGGGTGCCATGCTCATGAGTGAGTGAATCCACCGATGAGCTCTTAGCTGAATGTGGTGATAGGAGGAAGGTCTCTTTGGAAGTGGGTCACAGGGGATAGGAGCTGGAAGGGCGTATCTTTGTCTGCAGCCCCCTCTCCCCACTTCTTTCTTGGATTCCTGGCTGCCATGGGGTAAATATATTTCCTCTGCTATGCACTTCTGCCACACCATTTCTGCTTGGGAGACAACAGACCATGGGCTGAATCCTCTGAATTCAAGAGCCAAAGTAAATTTTCCTCCTTTAAATTGTGGGTGTTGGATATTTTGTTCCAGTGATTAGAAGGTAACTAATGGGAAGTTACATACGTTGGAACTGTCACACTTATTAGCTCATTTTTGTGTTACCATAATAAAATGCCTGAGGCTGGGTTCTTTACAAGTGGTTATTTGATTCTCAATTTCAGTGGTTGGAAGGTCCAAACAACATAACGCGGGCATCCTGGGCTGCTTTGTCCGCATCACAGAGTGATGAACAGCAGAAAGGGAAACAACACACCTGGAAGGGTGAGCACACACTCAGTGTGATGGTTGGTTGGTTGTGTCAATTTTAGTAAGAAAAGCACATCTACACTGACTCAACAATTCCACACCCTACGTTATGGAAGACCCATTGTAGGGCTGCTTGTCGCCTGGATGGTATAAAGGGGAAATGAAGAAGAACGGACCTGCTTCTCTTTCTTAGCCTTCACCTTGGATGTCATCTCCTGGCTTCCAGCGCAGACTCTTCAGCTAACATCAAAGACCTTTTGGGCTTCTAATATTGACTTGCATGGGTCAGAGCAGTAGCGTCAGCAGATGGTATGTGGTAGATGGGGACTCTAGTACCCCATGTGACTGACAAGAAATGAGTATCTTTGCAGGGAAATCCCTACAAAGATCTTGTGAGTAATGATTTGCAATTAGACTTTGTGGGAAAACTGTGTTATTGGAAATAACTGTCAAGAGTGGAGGATAATTGGAGGATATCTGGGCCCAACAAGCCCTCACAGCCAGACAACACCATGTATCAAGGATGCAATGTGGCACTGTGCTCAAGGGTGCAGGCTTCAGTTATGTAAGTGGCTCTGGTATTCCTGAGCTGTTGCCATGGTGACACGCCTTGAGTCTTGGAGCTTCTGCTTCCTAACCTGCAAAGTGGGGGTAATGGCAGTCTGCTCCTCCCGGAACTTTCGTGAGGACAAGGGAGAGGTACTGGCAGTGGTAGGTGTTAAGGCAGGAAGTCCTTAGGGTGCCACATGCATGACAGGGTTTCTGTGAGTGCTGGTCCTCCTCATTCAGGAACATTCAGAGTGTCACTGTGCGGCCTCACAGGAGCCCTGGGGAAAGCGGAGGGAAGCATGGGGGTGATGCTGTGGAATTCCTGCTGGTGTTCACTCTGGGGCTGGGGAGTTGATGGAGCAGGAAGCCTGGGGCAGCTGTGCACCCAGGGCAGCATGGGACCAGTGCTCCTGGGAGGAATCTGACTGATGGGCCCACCCCGCTCTGCATGATAATGAGCTGCCTTGGCCCAACAGAGGGAGGGCAGGAGGAAGATGGCCCTGCTCCGTGGGAGAAGGGCTTCGTCACTACACAGAAGTGCACAGCATGGTGTAACGCTCAGGGCCGAAGAGCAAAGGGCAGAGAACACACCTGGGGCTGGAGATCAGGGACTGGACCAGCCCGTATCTCCCAGGAGGCCGCACCGCAGGCCTGCTGGACCTGCGAGGGGTCTGTAAAAGTGAAATGTTTGGTCTGTGATCTCGTGATCAGGTGATGAATGTGGCTGAGTAGAATGTTAATGACTACGATTGGATTTTTCCTCTCCATCTCTGTGAAGTGATAGAATGACTTAGGATATTTGACTTTGCAGAGGCACATAAGTGATGTACATTTAGTGAAACTGTACTTTGAATTTTGGATTTTGATCTTTTCCCAGGCCAGAGGTTGGCACTGAACTCCTCTGGTGATGCTGGGAATCAGAAGTGAGCTACAGTTGCAAGACAGCCACTTGGTCATGAGGGTGAGATACAGGCACTTCAGTGCACCGTGTTGCTAACTGTGATGTGTGGCGGGTAGTGCATTTATGTGTCTCCCAGGATGAGGTGGTGTGTCTTGGTGGTGCAAAGCTTACTTAGCGTGCTCAAGGACTGGGCTTTGACTCTCATCACTGCAGCTCCCCCCAAAAGTAACGAGCAAATGAAAAAAAATAAATACACATTCCAATTCTTACGATATTTTCACTTGGTCAGGACATAGCCCCACTGTGAGTCCAGGAGCAACGGTACTTTTAGCCATGTTCTCTTAGATCCCCCATTTCTATCCCTTAATGACATTCCAAGTGGTCACTTAGGTTTCCAGTAATTCTAGTTATTTACAGAGAGCAGTTTGAAACTGTAGTTCCAACCAGCTTTAAGACCTCCCACAGCAGTCAGGTCTGAGTCAGGGGAGTGGGCAGGAGTGGAGGGGCGTCTGGCATCTCTTCCTTTAATTCCTCCTCTGTGACTGTGCAGGGCTTTTAGTCTGATTCTGGGATGACTCTTCCCCTCTTTAGTGTCCTTGGGTTTGAGGAGGGAGGTAGGGTTGGGAATAGTGAAGGGATTTTGTCCTAATTACAAGCTGATGTTGTTGGCTTGTTACAGATTCATGGATGCCAGTGAAAGACAGGAGACTGGGTTAGGGATAAGAGCAGCTTGTTACACACAGCGTGGTTAGGCCACAGCACTTTTTATGCCTATTGCCTGAGACCGGGTTCTCACGGTAACACAGGAAGAGGGAGGCGGGACAACATTATGTGCTGGGTTGCTGTGTAAGAAGGATCCTGAGCCTAGGGAAGGAAGGTATCTGTGATGGGCACAGACCTAGCCGGCCTGCGTTCTGGAAGGAGTCATGGTCTCAGCCTCTGGTCTGGAGAGTTGCCGTCTTTGTTTTTCAGGACTATTCCTTTGTTTGTTTGTTTGTTTCCTTTTGTAAACACCCTTGAAAAAGTCCAGAACAAAGAGCCAGTCAACATCACACTTGCAAGAAGAGCTAAAACACGACAGCCACAGGTCTTCCGTTTTTCACTGGAGAGGAAGTGAGGGGCCCTGGTGGTGTGGGGAGCTCCAGGCTGGCTCTGGCTTGTGTGGTTTCCTCTTCCGTTTGTGGACCCCGCAGATGTGACTGGGATGTGTGCCTGGACGTGGAATTCCATGTCCTAGGTTGGGTGCCTGCTTTGCTTTTTTAGAGAGGACCATCAAGCTTCCCTTTACCCTCCTGGGTTCACACCCCAAGCCCCTCTGTGGGTGGGTGTTGCTGCATGGGTCCTCCAGTTATTTCCTCTTCCTCTAACCCCGAGAGTCCCCGACACACAGTCTGGCACTGCCAGGGTCCGACTCTGCCTACCACGGCCTCGAGACCTGTGGTGCATGCCTGCCACACACCCTGTGTAGTCCCCTGCCCTGAGCCCTCTGCAGGCTTCAGTGAGTATTCTCCCTTCAGGAACCTCCTCACAAGGAGCAAACACAAGTCCCACGACCACACCCAGCTCTGAGCTCCGGGCATTTCCTCAGCCATCCTGAGACAGTCTCAGCACTGGCTACTCACTGGCTCACCCAGCCTGGAGCTGGCAGGCCTCTTTGGAGGGTGGGAGGGCTGTCTGGGAACCTCCCCACTTCTCAGCTGCACTGGGGAGGGACAGTGGCGCAGGTGCGAGGTCTCGATCACTACAGTGCTTTCCTCGTTCCTTCTGCCCTCACTTCAGTTGTATCCCTACACAGGTCACATGAGGGGGTTGCGGCAGCTGATGGCCAGGGAAAGGGCAACCCGCTGAAATGACTCATGGCCTGGCTTCTGTGTTCAGCTGGGCTGGGGCATAGCAGGGACTCAAAGCCTAGGGGAATGAGGAGGGCAACCAGGGACAAGAATGCAATGAACCGATTTAATAAAACCATTCATGGCGGGGAACATCCCCTACTGAACAACTCCAATTTGTGGGAGGGGTTGAGAAGAGAACTAGGTTACATGCTGGTCCCCGAACACCAGGAAGCCACCTTTCATGAAAATTACCTGCCTTGAAAACTGGGTCAAACTGGTTCAGTTGGGACCTATGGGTTCCCAAGCTCATCGGCTTTGGCCTGCCTCCCCTGCCCAGCACCAGTGGGAGGGGCCAAGGCTGGGCTATTTTTAGCCTCCTGTAAGGTGGGGTGCAGAGCACAGTAGGAACCTGGGGGCCACAGAGCACCCTGCCGCGTCAGGGACATGGCTTGTCCCCTTTCCAAAGCCTGGGAAGATGGTGGACATGACATTCCCATGCAAGAGAAGCCCCAGGGATCCTTCTGAAGGGCTGGCCAACTGTGCCACTCCTGTGCCGAGGTATACAACTAATTCCCATTGCCCCTGAAGAAAGCCTCCGACTCCTGACCTGGCTGGTGAGGGTCTCTGTGGCTTGAGGGGCTTTATGACCGAGGCTCATAGTGCCATGCACTCATCCTGCTACCTATTACCTCCCATTCAAACCCCTTTGACTTCCCAACCTTGCTGGGCTGCACTTGTGTGCTGTACTCATGTGAGCGGGTGCCAGAATTTTGGGTGCTGGGAAGTCACGAGAAGCCTTCGGAAAAGGTAGGCTTCTTCCAGCCATCAGGATGCTTTCCCTGCAAGAGTGGTTTCTGGTCTCAGCAGAACTCTTGGCTGAACTCTATGTGGGCATGGGGAGGAAGGGAGTCCGGGGCTGCTCTAGTTTTTAGGGGTTTTGAGGAAATTCAGGTCTGACCAAGAAAAACGCCTGACCGCAAGGTGGCAGTAGCACACAAGTTTCACTTGGCATCACTGACAAGTTTGCCAAGGAAGGGGGTCCCCCACAGCAGGGGACCGTGGGGGTGGCTGTGCTGGGGGAGTGCGGTAGGAACTCCTAGGGCAGAGGGGCTCCCAGAGGGGCTCATGTGCCTAGGAGATGCTCAGCACTGGAGAGATCAGAAAGCTCCAAAGGGCGGCAGCCGCTTGGGGCCCTCACAGCTCCCTCCTGAGGCTGGTAGATTCTGGGTGCAGTTTTGCTGGATATGCAGAAAGGCGGGCCCTGAATGGCTAACGCTCTGCCTGCTGGGGCTGTGCTTCAGGCTGGGATGCAGAGAGCTCTGAGCTTGGCTCCGACAGGGGTTTGGACTACTGAGCTCGGCTTGCTGCAAAGCAAACAACCCAGGGCAAGAAGCAGAGGCAATGTTTGGCTGAAGTATCCCCAGGCTGGGAAGGGCAGCAGGCATCAGCTGGATTGGTGTTTTCCCTGTTTACGCCCCGCAAACTTCCCTGACGGCTTGACTGATACCTGGTGGGAATTCCTGCATTTATTTGAAAATTTGCAGGGTCTCAGGCCACTTCAGTGAATTTATTGAGTCCCACTATGTGCCTGGTATGAAGAAATGCCCCACAGAAACACAGTGTCTGCCCTCTAGAAGTGCACAGTCCGGTGAGAATAACAAGGTATAAATACAGCAGCGAATCCCAACTTCTCGGGGTGTGGAAGAGTGCAGGGCACAGGGAGGGAGGCGGGGATGCTTGACTGCAGGAGTCACCATGCCTCGAACTGTGCAGGGTGACAGGATTTCAGAATTTAGAATGGAGAGCGGTCACGCTTGGACACTGTGGGTCCAGCCCACAGGGGCAGCTTAACTGCACTGAGTTTCAGCACCAGCACTGGTGCTCCTGTGCTCACCCTCCCTGCCTCACAGCCCAGGGTCACTGAGGGCCTGGGCCGGGGAGCTGCTGCTGTGTGCTGACTGCTGCCTTCCCTCTCTGAGGCTCCGTGTCCACGTCTGTCACTCAGGCTAAATGATGTAGCTCTTCTGCATGACCCTAAATACCAGGGCATCCCAAGGACTGGGCTGCATACCTGTCTCTCCCAGAGTGCATTCTGGTCACAAGGCCCCATGTGCCACCTTTGTGCCCATGGTCCTTAAATTCTCATCTCCAGACCTGAGCCTTAGCCTCTCCCAGTATTTCCAGCTATATTGGGAATCATAATTCTTTTTCTAAAACTCTGGGCCCAAATGTATTTTGGAGTTCAGTCGTTTTTGTTGTTGTTACTGTTGTATTTCTGTTATTTTAGATGTTGTAGTCATGAGTTACAAGGAAAACAATTACCTACAGGACATATAATTTATATTGTTATTTACAATGGTCACCAAAGGAGTCAAATATAAGAAGTTCAGGATATCTGTCCACACACTAATGACCTAGAGAATCCAGTGAGGACCAGGCAATAATCTGCATGAGTCCAGCTGGAGACCTAGAGCTCATGACAATGCCTCCCACACGTTCAACTGGAGGCCTAGAGCCCACGACAATGACTCATGCAAGTCCACTTCATGGATCTGTGTTGGGAAGGCCCAAAGGTCAGTGATAGAAACTAGAAAGTCTATGCCAGTGGGTGAAGGATCTGAGCCAGTGGTTGAGGGTTCTGCCCTGGAACCAGGAAGTGACGCTCAAAATCAGGACCAGGGCTGCCCTGAAAAGTACCACAGCCATCCTCAGTGACACCAAGGTCCCGAGCTCTTCTGTTGATGAGAAGAGCCGAGTTCATTCGAGCTCCTCCGGGCGAACCCACGGCAGCAGGAGACCCAAACAACAACAACGCAGAGAACTAACAACTCTACATTCTTCTCCAGTTTTCCTTTTGTGTTTGCAGCAATCCTCAGTGGGGTCCTCTACTCATCTCCGTACTGATTCAGCTCAGCTGGTGTTAAGCTGACCACCAGCTTTTAATCCACTGCAGATATGTCCATGATTGAGAGCTGAAACCTACTGTGTGCTCCTGTGACATGATTTCCTTTTGAAATTTTGTTTGTAATTAACCCACAATAATTGTACATATTCATGGGGCTCCCCTGTATGTACCCACTGTGTGATGATAAACTAGTGTGCTCATATCCAAAGCTCTACATTTGTCACCCTTGTGGGCAGAACATTAAAGTCTACTCTTCTAGTGATTTTGAATTCAGTAAAATATTTCTAGTCACTTACTGTGCTACAAAATACAAATTTTCTCAGTCTGTTACAGCAACACAAAATGGGCCAAGGCGGGGGTATTATGAGACCTTATGTATTAATGATTAAGTGTGCAGGGACACCTGTGTGCTTTGGCCTGGACACAGCTGGGCTGCAACTGACTTCCGGCCGTGTGACTTGTGCCAGCCCGTCTGTCACTGTGAGCCTCCATCTCCTTCTCTAGAAAATGTACCTCACGGGATGACACGGAGGGGAAAATGGACAGTGAAGCAAACTGTGTAGTGCTCGCACCTGATCTCCCTTGATAGGTGACAAGCAATGCTCTTATCAGGGAGATGAGGGGCTTTGTGCTGGGGACGCAACCATCCCATGCTACTGCCGTTTCCCGTTTCCCTCCCTGAATGGAAACATTTGGCGTGTGGAAGATAGCTCGTCTGCCACCGACACTGCTGAGGCACTCTCGCTCCTTCCCCCGCCTGCTTCCAGGTCCTAGTAGGGTTGAGTAGTGAACAGGAGGTTGAGGGAGGCTGAAGGTGGCTGCTGCAAAGAAGCTAAGATGTCCAGGGTTGGACACCATGTTGGTCTCGGGGACTCCCGCAGTCCTGGTCATAAAACACAAACACTGCAGGCTGTGTTCGTGTTTAGCGAAGTCCCGGGCAGTGAGTAGAAGGCGGTGCTGTAGCACACGTTTGGCAGAAATCCCGGTGCGTGTCCAGCAAGCAGGGCTGCGGTGTTCGTGTGAGCAGTGGGTGACTGAGGTCTGCACTTGGCGTGTGAGTGAGTGGAGCCCAGTCTTGGGGAGAGGCTGGTGCTCCTGTTGGATGGATTTGGAAGCTGGGCCCCACGGGTCCTTCTCTAGTGTCTCAGCTGCAGACAGCGTCCTGCTCTCGAGCCTGCAGGTGTACAGAAGGGGCTTGGTCTGAAGGACAAATGCACTGAGCCAAGAGCTCCAAGAGGATGAATCCACACCCTTCTGCCCAAAGAGAAGCCTTTTTCTGATTGCCCCAGAAGAGACCGAAACTGCCCGAGCCTCTTCAGGCTGGACTACCAGCCCCGCACTCAGGGAGCCCATGCAGCAGCTGCCTGGGAAGCCGGGCATGAGCTCTGCTACCTCAGCAAAGCACAAATCACTAAACAAAACACAGCGTTCCTGAGAGGCTGCCTGTCACTGGGTGGATAAATGAGCAGTCACGCTCCATCCGTCCTGGGTACAGCTATATGCATTTGCAGCCTTCCGGAACCTTCTCTCGCTCTCTGCTTCCCCATCCTTCTTATCTCCCAGGGCCACTCCAGGCCTGCTTCCTCATGTTTTAGCTGTGGAGTCCTTGAAATCAAGCCGTGTCACCACAACTCTATCTGTGCTGAGTGCGCTGATTAACTTGCGCACACCGCCGGCTTCTTCATTTTTTCCTGTCTTCACAGACAGTTCAGAATCTGGTCCACTCAGCCGCTCCCTCCTCTGCCTGATGGAGAGCCAACTGCCTCCCCTAGTCAGACGTTTTGGTTTCTGTGGTAGGGAATCACAGGTATAGGCAGAAGATGATTAATCTGTGGAATCACAAGGAGATAAGTCTGTTTAACATTAAAAACAAAGCACCGGAAGGGGGAAAATGGAGGAGATGCTAAGGCTGAAGGTTTGGTCTGGGGCTGTGGAGAGTGAGAATTTGTGACGAGTGGCACTGCTGGCATTAGGAGTAGGAATACTGCTGTAGTCCTCAAGCCACGTGATTAACATAAGCCTGCCTCAGTTGCTGTGAGTTCCGGGCTCTAATTTCTTGCAGGGGATCACATGGGTCACTGAGTTCCTCAGATTCCTCATCCTAGACACTAGAAGGGTCTTATGGAGTCAGGAGCTGGACTTCTCTTGTGACAACACTGGTGCCTGCTGGAGGGCAGCAATGATAGTCCGTTCTGCTCGCTCTAGGGAGTGACCAGGACATTTGGGCCTGCTGTGCAGAGTGAAGCTGGGCAAACCTAGAAGTGTGTGGGTGACTGTACCCTCAAAGTACTAGCATGAGGGGGAAGCGTGCTCTGAACCTGGACATTCTCTTTCCACTGTGTGTCCTTGGTAACTGCCAGAGCTGGGCATGAGTCCGGAAGCCAGGCTCACTTGCTTTTGGTCACATTCTCTGAGTGACGGTGTGAGGCCACGATCCAGGAAGATGGCTCTGCATGTTTCTTCTTATTGACAGACAAGCGCTCCTCCTTCGCTCCCCCTTCTTCATCTCTCGCTTCTCTAACACATGCCAGGCTCCACAGCAGGCACTCTGTGGAGGACCCAGAGGAGTCAGGTTCAGATTCATTCTCTGGGCGCACGAGGAAAGCAGGGGCGCCAGCAGCTCAGAAGTGTTGCTTCAGGACTGAGGTTTCTCTCAGCGGTTGAACTCTTGCTCAGTGTGTTCAAGGTCCTGGCTTCAGTCTTGACCACAAAAAAGTGAACAAATAACAAAAAAAAAAACACAAACAAACAAGAACCCAGGAGACAAAGCACAGCCTCACCCTCCTCCACCATGACATACCACATCGCCTCCTTTCTCAGCAGAGACGGGCAATGAGAGATAGGACCAGAGACTGGGATGTCACTGCTCAGTGACAGACCTCAGTTTCCTCATCTGTAAAATTGGGCAATTTTGAGGCTTTCACATGAAAATCTCCGAGGATAAGAGTGGGATGTGGTCCAGTGTTAGAGCACTTGCTTGGTAGGCATGAGGCCCTGGGTTCAACCTCCACTACCCCTAAAGAAAGAAAGGAGACAGAGAGAGAGAGAGACAGAGAGCGGCAGAGACAGAGAGAGACAGAGAGAGTGCCACATGATGAACTAATGGCAGATTTGGGGCTCAGAAACAGGTGTTCCCTCTGTCATCAGATACCTGAATAGATGGTGAATGAATGGTTGGGACAATCCAGAGCACGGATTATCATTTCTGGACCAGCAGAGTGGTCATCCCTCGAGAATCTACTAGAAATGCAGATTCTTAAGATACAACCTATAGCATGGGAAAAGTATCTGCAAAATGTGTATTTTTCTGACAAGAGGTTAATATTGATATTTTATAAGAAACTCAAACAACTCAATACCAACCCCTCCCTAATAACTTGGTTGAAAAATGAGCTAAAGACCTAAACAAATGTCTTAGTTACATTTCTCTCATTGTTGAGACAAAATATCTGATGAAGCAAGGAAAGGTTTATTTAGCATACAGGTTTTTGGAGGTTTCAGTTTGTAGTCAGCTGGCTCCAAGGCAGGGTGGCAAGCCATTCGTGGTGGTTGCAAACTGTAAGAGCTAAGAGGGTAAGAGCTAAGAGGGTAAGAGCTAACAGCGTGCCTCCTTCCTTCCCTTATACTGATTGCTGATCGGGCGGGTGCAGCGCTCATACCACCAATCCCAGCGCTGGACAATGAACCAATCACAAACACTAGACACCACGGCCTCCATGAGGGCAAGAGGCTTTGAGGGCACACTGAGACACAAACCATAACAACAGACATTTCTCAAAAGAAGACATGCTGTACCAACGGCCAACATATGTACTGAAAAATACTAAAGACCAAGCAAATGAAAGCCACCTTACCCCAGTTAGAGCAGCTATTACAAAAAAGACAAAAATTAATACATTCTGGCAAGGACTTGGAGAACGAAAAACTCTTATACGTGGTTAGTGAATATGTAAATTAGAACAACCATTAAGGAAAGCAGAATGAAAGTTTCTCAAAAATTAAAATAAAACTACTATATAATCCAGCAATTCCACTACTGGGTGTATGTTCCAAGGAAATGAAATCAGTACGTCAAGGAGACATCTGCACTCCCATGTTTATTGCAGCACCGTGTGCAAGAGCCAAGATATGGAATCAGCCTATGTGCTCATCATCAGATGACAGAAGCAAGAAAAGGTGGTCGTATACACAAAGGGATGCCAGTCACTCATAACAAGAGAGAAATCCTGCCACTTGTCACAACAGGGATGAGCCCGAAGGACACAATGTTATGTGAAATCAGCGAGGCACAGAAAGACAAACACTGCACATCTTACTCATATGTGGATTCCAAGAAAAGTTCATTTCATAGAAGTAGGGAGCAGGATGGTGGTTACCAGGGGCTGGGGTGATATGGGAGTGGGTAGACAGTGGTTAGTAGGTACAGAGTTGTGATTAGATAGAAGGAATAAATTCTCATGTCCCATCACACGCTATTGTGACTGTGGTGGACAATAATGCATGGTATGCTGGAAATAGCAAGGTGTGAAGATTTTGAATGTCCTTCAAAGAAATATTAAATGTTTAAGGAGGTAAAATGCTCATTACCATTGCTTGATTATTATGCCATGCATGCATTTTTTGAAAAATCACATTGTCCCCAACACATATGTACAACTGGTATGTATTAATCACCATTCAGAACAACACACACAGTTAATTAGAATTAATATGAATTGTAAAAAGAAGAAAACAGTGCAGACCAGCCCAGACCTACTTCATCAAACACTCTGGGAGATGGAGTTGAGAAAACAGTGTTTTGGAGGCGGGGGTGACTTTGATGCAGACACAGGCCCGTCCCAGCTGAGTGCCACCAGCAGGCCCCATCTGGCTCTGCGTCTTTAAGATGTGAGTCTGTCCCCACATCATCTGTGCTCTCTAGCACTCCTGCATGAAAGAGCACTGGCAAAAGTGTCTCTTTCCTCTTACTTCCAAAAGCGGGTAAAATCCCCAAATAGTCCCCTGCTATCTCCTGCCCTTAGCAGAACTTTTGATCAAGGCCTGGGGATTTAGCTCAGTGGTATAAACACTTGCCTGGCAAGCACAAGGTCCTGAGTTCAAGCCCTAGTACGAAAAACAAATAAACTAACAACAAAAAAAAGAGAGGACTTTTGATCAGAGCTGCCCTGGCTGTGCATCTTCATCTGCCTGTCTTGTCAGGCTCTCCTTCCACCCCTAGGAGGGCTCCACCCTTGGGAAGATGCAGTGCTGTTAGGAGGTCACCAGAGCCACCACCCAAGATCATGCCGAGCAAGCATCCCGTCTACACTTTACTACACCTTAGGAGACCAAAGCCCAGCACAGACAAGGGCCTTTTTCCACAGCTAAAGAATTTAACTCTGATGCCATAGCAAGAGTGTTTACAGCAACACCAAGGCCAGCTCTGCAAGGAAGTGGTGCATATAGTTCCAGATATTCTCTGCACTTTAAAAAGTAACTTCTTAAATTAGGAGGACATTTTTATTTGTTTTTTATTTTCATTAGTACATGTTTGCATGTACTAATAAACATAATTATTACAATTATTGTGGGGAGTTGGTACATGGACGTAATGCATCTTATTTTTTTCCCTGTTTTTTCTATCCCTTACACTTTTTCTCCCTCTATGCTCCTTCTAGTTCTGAGTTCCACTCAAATGAATTTTCTGGGACTCTGTTCTTGACTGAAGGTCACTAATACCTGCAGCTGTGATTCCAAAACTCTGTCCCAGCTCTGTGAGGTGATGGGCTGGCTGAGTGGCATGTGACTCCCCTGCTGGGGAGGGGAGGTCTGACCCGTGGGTGGTGCACGTGCTGGGACCCTTGCCATCACAGCCCACGTGTGGAATATATGGGGGCATCAGGAGCACCCCAGCAACAGCGCCTGAGCTAGTGAGGGTCTTGGTTGACCAGTTAGCTGCTTTTGTTCTCACCTTGCAGGAGACTCTTCTTTGTCTATATCTGAAGAAAAACATATTAGTTTCCTGTGGCTGAAGTTACAAGTTATCACCACGTGAATGGATGACTTAAAACACCCAAGAGTGGAGTAGTAACATCCACTCTGGATGGTCGGATGGAGAACCTAAGGAGATGGGCACAATAAAACGTGATTAGAGAACCAGGGGAGCTGTGATCAGCAGCGTGATTACTGCGCAGGGTGGACCCAGGAGGCATAGCCTGGGGTCTTGTGCCCTCAGGACTGGGAGAAGAGGCAGGGAAAGGACTAGCATGGAGCCACCTTTGCTTTTGTTAGTGCACCCGTAAGCGCTGGAGACCACAGCTGGCTGTGAGCAGGTTTCCCTTAATGAGGAGGCAGAGCCAGCTGGGCGCTGCGTGGCCCGGACAGGCTCCCATTGTGTCATCTTGAGTATTATGCTGCAGGCAGTCTGCTGCTTGCTCAGCATAAATGCAGTGAAGTATCACTGCACTTTTTATTGAGATGAAATTTATATCCTGTGAACTGCATAGATCATAATTGTATAACCCACCGAGTGTGACAAATGCGTACACTTCACTCAAGATAAAGAATAATTTAATCATTCCAGAAAGTTTTCTCAAGCTCCTGCCTAAACCAACCTCACCTGTCAGAGACAACCATGCTTCTGGTTTCTATCACCATGGATCAATTTTACCGGTTCTTGAATTTCATATAAATGGAAGCTTATAATAGGTACACTTTTGTGTCTAGAAAAATAGTAAGAAATAAGAATAGCAATAAAATGCCTTTCATTAGATAAAATGTTTGTTGACATTCACCTGTATTATTGCAGGCATAATTGTACTGTAGCTTAAAAAGTCTCTTATCTGATCATCTATTTGTAACATGCAGCACAGCATCTGTGGGGATCTCCTTGGGAAGGTGGTACCCGTTGTTAATATCCTATTGTCTTATTTTAAAGTCCTGCATCATGTTCATTATTTTGTTTGGTTTAGTTTTATTCTACTTTCCCTCGCTTGATTTTATTATGTCTGATGTAATGGGTGGCTATTTCAAAGATAACAGGATACATTATGGTAGCTATTTTTGATATCATAATTTTGTTTCGAAGTCCTGTATTGTGTTCATTGTTTTGTTTTTATGGATTCTATTCTATTCTGTTTCGTTTGATTTTCCTGTGTCCGATGGTATGGGCAGCTATTTTGAAGACAACAAGAGGCATTATGGTAGCCATTGTTGATTTCCTATTATCTTGTTTTGAAACCTTGTATCACACTGTTTTGTTTTGATTGACTTAATTCTGGTTTTTTTTTTTTTGGTTTGGTTTTATTCTCTTTAAAATAAAGCCTCTTTTCTAGTCAGCAGACATGCCAATTGCATCCAGTTTTTGAGTATTATTATTGAAACATCTATTAACAATATTATAGGTCTTATTTTATGTAGCTGAGGGTGGAATTACAGGGTCACAGAATATTGTACAGAAACTTCCAGACAGATTTATGAAGTGTGCACACCATTGCACATTCCCACTGAAAACGTGTGAGATTTCCAGGTGTCCACATCTGTGTCCGTTGTCACGTTGTCAGCCTGTTATGGATGGAATGACTATGTCCCCCTCCCTCATCTCTGTCCCTGTGTGATGGCATTTAAAGGTGAGGATTTTATCATAAGAGTGGAACATTCATCAGTAGAATTAGCGCCCTTGTAAGAAGAGACCTGGAAGGGGTGACCTTGTCTTTTGCCATGTAAAGACCTGTCCAAAAGGCAGCCTTCTTCATCTCAGGAAGCAAGTCCTCATCGGGCAGCCCAGCTGCCAACGCTTTGATTTGGGACAATCAGCCTTGGCAACTGTGAGAAATGAGTATCTGCTGTGTAATCCTTGCAGTGTATGGTATCTTGTTATAGCAAACTGAAACTAAGTCATATTCTTTAATTTTTGCTGTTCTAAGGGATATAAAGTAGTATTTCATTATGGTTTTAATTTTCGTGCCCTTGAATACTAATAATCTTGAGCATTTTTCCTGTTTAAATTTCTTTATTTTTCGGAAAAAAGGCAAAACAGAATTTTATAACGTAATAGAAGAATAACAATAGCTAATACACTGCATATTGTCATCTTCAAAGTACTTACTCAGAGTGCAAGATATGGCATAAAAATTCTCCAACTGATATTAGAACAAATCCTCCTTTTCAAGACACTAATAGTATAGCTAACTTGCATTTTTCTACCTTTTCCCCTTCCTTCCTTGGACTTTCCCCATTCTAGTTCCTTTTTGCTTTTAAACAATTTCTTCCCATTTCATAATATCTGTTGTGCATATTAGACCTTATTTATTCTTTCAATTTCTGACACCAGGGAGACAGTATGATGTTTACACATGTGAGTCTGATTTATTTCATTTATGAGTATGGTCTTAAGTTGCATCTGTTTACCTATAAATGTCTCAAATTTATCCTTCTTTATGGCTGAGTAGTACTCCATTGTATAAAGACCATATCTATTCTATTCATTCCTCAGTTGATGGGCATTTGGGTTGTTCAAAGACTTAGATATTACAAATTGTGCTACTATAAACATGATTGCATGTATATTGCTGTGGTATGATGCTTTTAGTTCTTCTGGGAAGATACTCAGCAGGGGAGTAGCAGGGTTGAATGGGACCTCTAATCCTAGCTTTTTGAGGACTTTTCACTCTGATTTCCACAGTGGTTGTACCAGACTACACTCCCTCCAACAGTGGAGAAGGGTACTTTTCCCCTGACAGCCCCTCTAGCATTTGTTATTGGTTGATTTCTTGATGATAACCATTCTTTCTGGAGTGAGATGGAATCTCAGTGTTGTTTTACTTTGCATCTCTCAAATGACCACTGGTGTGGAACCTTTTTTCATATATTCATTTGAAATTTGCATGTCTTCATCTCAGGTGCCCATTTTTGGATTGGGTCTTTGAGTTTAGGGTGTTTGAGATTTTTCAATTCTTTATATGTTCCAGGTATAAGTCCTTTGAGGGACAATTGACTAAAAATTTTTCCCACTCTGTGGGTTGTCTTTTCACTCAGTTGGTGATTTCTTTTGATGTGCAAAAACTTTTAATGAGGTGAGATCCCACTTGTTGATTCTTTGAATTATGTCTTGTGCAGTTTGGTTTTGTTCATGAACTCTCTGCCTATGTCTATGTCTTTAAGATTTCTACCTACTTTCTCTTCCAGTAGATTTAGTGTTTCTGTTTTAATATCCAAATCTTTACACTATTTTGTGTTTAGTTTAGTGCATGATGATAGACATGGGTCTAGCTTTAGTCATCAGCATGTGAAGAGCCAGTTTTTTCAACACCATTTATTAAAGAGGCTATCATTCATCCAGTGCACATTTTGGCCCCTTTGTCAAAGATAAGGTGGCTGAGTGTGTTTGTAGTGGTATCTACATCTTTTAATCTGCTCCTCAGGTCTATGTTTTTGCCAGAACCATGCTAATTTTATCACAGAATATTCATAGTGCAGTATCAGGGATTGTGATGCCTCCTGCCTTGCCATTGTTGCCCAGGATCCGTTCTGCTAGGCGGGTTGCTGAGTCTGTGATTTGAACATTTTTGATGTGTTTATTGGCCATTTGTGTATCTTCTGTGAACTATGTGCTCACGTCTTTTGAGCACTTTTAATTGAATTGTTTATCTTTTTATTATTGATTTGAAGAACTTT
Source organism: Dolichotis patagonum (assembly GCA_004027295.1). Taxonomy (NCBI): domain Eukaryota; kingdom Metazoa; phylum Chordata; class Mammalia; order Rodentia; family Caviidae; genus Dolichotis; species Dolichotis patagonum. The sequence continues at coordinate 4,895 of PVJX010023039.1, read as the reverse complement.
AACAAATATGTATTTTGCATATATACCTTTTATTATCTACCTCTACCTACCTATCTATCTAATCTAATATTTTCTCCAGTCTATGGATCCCTGTTTCTTTTTTATGAACAGTGTCCTTTGATAGACCTAATTTTAACAGTTTGATAAACTCCCAATTTATCACTTTCTCCTTTTTATAAGTTTTCTCTTTTCTTTCATTTTTTATTTAGAGAAAAAAGCAAAACAAAAAGGGTAGAAATAATACAGAATTTAAAAGAAAATAACAGAAAGAAATCACTAGTTGTAAATTATATATTGTTATCTTAGAAGTAGTTGTTCAAGTTAAAAAATCAAAGCATAAAAAGCAGACATTCATACAATGACAGTAAATTATTCTGTTTGATGAACTTACAAAAACTTAGTAGTATGGCTGTCTATCTTGCACACTTAAACATACATACAGTTATATCCTTTAGGCACTTTCCTTCCCTTTCATTATCATAATATCTATTATACATTTTGGATCTTATTACTCTTTCAGTTTTTAAATTATTTTTTATACTAGAGAGACAATATGATATTTACGAACATGAGTCTTATTTATTTACTTGTGAGGATAGTCTCAAGTTGCCTCCATTTACCTATAAAAGCCTCAAGATCATCCTTTCTATAGCTGAGTAATATTCCATTATATAAAAATACTGCATATTTTTCATCCATTCTTCAGTTGATGGGTGTTTGGGTTGTTTCCAAGATTTAGCTACTACATCTTGTGCTGCTATAAACATGGGTGCACATATATCACTGTGACATGATCATTTCAATTTTCTGGGAAATACCCAGGAGGCAAACAGCTGGATTGAATGGACCTTCCAATCTGAGTTTTTTGAGGAATCTCCATACTGATTTCCACAGTGGCTTACCAGTCTACACTCCCACCAACAGTGGAGCAGTGTTCCTTTTTCCCCCCAACCTCGCCAACATTTGTTATCAGGTGTTTTCTTGATGGCAGCTATTCTTTCCGGAGTGAGATGAAATCTCAATACTGTTTTAATTTACATTTCTTGAATGACCAGTGATGGTGAACATTTCCTCATGTATTTATTTGCTATTTGTATATCTTCATCTGAGAAATGTGTGTTCATCTCAGATGCCCATTTTTGGAGAGGATCTTTGAATTTGGGGGGCTTGATGTTTTTCAATTCTTTATATGTTCTGGATATAAGTCCTTTGTCTGAGACACAGCTAGCTAAAATTTTTTCCTATTCTGTGGATTTTCTTTTCACTTTGTTGGTGATTTCTTTTGAAGTACAAAAACTTTTTAATAGGATGAGGTTCCAATTATTGATCATTTGAAGTACGTTCTATGCTATTTGTGTTTTGTTTATGAATTCTTTGCCTGCCCCTATGTCTCCAAGATTTCTACCTACCTTGTCTTCCAGTAGATTTAGTGTTTCTGTTTTAATATTTAAATCTTTGATCTATTTTGATTTAGTTTAGTGCATGGTGATAGGCATGGGTCTATTTTCAGTCTTTGGCATGTGGAGAGCCAATTTTTCCAACACCATTTATTAAAGAGGCTATCCTTCTTCCAGTGAACATGTTTAGCCCCTTTGTCAAATACCAGGTGGCTGAGTGTCCTTGTAGTTGTGTTTGCATCTTCTAATCTTTTCCATTGATCCTCAGGTCTATTTCTTTGCCAGTACCATGCTTATTTTGTCACTGTAGCTTTGTAGTATAATTTCAAGTAAGGAATTGAGATGCTTCCTGCCTTGCTTTTGTTGCCCAGAATTGCCTTTGCTATTCTATGTTTCTTATGTTTCCAAAGGAATTTTAGAAATGTTTTCCCTAGCTCTGTAAGGTATGTTAATGGTATTTTGATTGAGATTGCATTGAATCTGTATAACAGTTTTGGAAGTATGGCCATTTTCACAGTATTGGTTCTTCCTAACCAAGAGCAAGGAATATCCTTTCATTTTCTAATATCCTCTTCAATCGTCTTTTTTAGAGTAGTATAATTTTCAGCATATGGGTCTTTCACATTGTTGGTTAGGTTGATACCTAAGTATCTCATTTCTTTAGATGCTATTGTGAAAGGCAATATTTCCATAATTTCCCTCTCAGCGAGTTTTTTGTTTGTGTATAGGAATGCTATTGATTTTTGCACATTGACTTTGTATCCAGCTACACTGCTGAATTTATTACCTCTAGTAGTCTTTTAATGGAGTTTTTTTGGTCTTCTATATAGAGTATCATGCCATCTGCAAATAGTGATAATTTAACTTTTTCCTTTCCTATCTTTATTCCTTTTATTTGTCTCTCTTGTCTGATTTCTCTGGCTAATATTTCCAGATCTATACTGAATAGGAGTGGAGATAGTGGACAGCCTTGTCTTGGTCTTGATTTTAGAGTGAAAGGTTTCAGTTTTGTCCATTTAGTATAATGCTGGCTGTTGGTTTGTCATAGATGGCCTTTATTGGATTTAGGTAGATACTATCTATTTCGAGTTTCTTTAGGGTTTTTATCATGAACAAGTTTTGGACTTTATCAAAAGCTTTTCCTGTATCTATTGAGCTGATCATGTGATTTTTGTTTTTGACTCTGTTCATAGTGGTCTGTTGTGGTGTGTTACATTTATCAATTTGCATGTGTTAAATCATTCCTGCATCCTGGGATAAATCCCATTTGGTCGTGATGGATAATCTTCTTGATGATTTGCTGCACTCTATTTGCCAGTATTTTACTGAGAATCTTTGCATCAATGTTCATTAGTGACATTGGCTCTCCTTTTTGGTTGGGTCTTTTTCTGGTTTTGGTATCAGACTAATACTTGCCTCCAGGAATGAGTTAGGGAGGATTGCTTCCCTTACAATTTCATTGCAGAGTTTGATGAGTATTGGCCTTAAATCTTCTCTAAATTTCTTGTAGAATTCAGTCATGAATCTATCAGGACCTGGGCTTTTCTTTGTTGGTAAGTTTTTAATCATATTTTCAATTTCAATAGCTGATGATTGGGTTATTTAAAATTGCTGTATCTTCTTGATTGGGCTTTGGTAGTTCATGTATTTCTAGAAATCTGTTCATTTCCTCGATGTTTTCCACCCTATGTGAGTAGAGATTTTCAAAGTAGGTATCATGATCTTTTGAATTTCCATGGGACCTGTAGTGATTTCTTTCTTTTAATTCCTTATTGCATGAGCTTGAGTTTCTTCTTTCTTTTTCTTGATAAGGTTGGATGGGGGCTTATCAGTTCTGTTTATTCTCTCAAAAACCCAGCTCTTTGATTCATTAATTCTTTGTATTGTTTTTTTTAGTCTCAATTTCATTAATTTCTGCTCTAATCTTTATAATTTCCTCTCTTCTATGAGCTTTGGGTTTGACTTGCTCTTTTTTTTTCTAGAAGCTTGAGATGTAGCATTAGGTTGTTTATATTTGCTCATTCTGTTTTCTTCATATGACAATTTATTACTATATATTTCCCTCTTAGGACTCTTTTCATTGTGTTCCACAAGTTTTGGTATGTCGTATCTGAATTTTTCATTGAATTGTAGGTATTGTGTAATTTCTTCTTTAATTTCACCTGTAACCCATTGGTTGTTCAGGTTATTTAATTTCCATGTATTTATGCTGGTTTTGCAATTTCTTTTGCCATTGATTTCCAATTTCAGTGCATCGTGGTCAGATAATATGCATGGGATAATTTCTTTTTTAAAAAAATTTTTTATTTTAAAGAGAATAAAACAAAAGAGGGCAGTACAGAGCAGATCAGGACAGGACAACATAGGCAACACAGTACTTTACATTAAGACAACTGGACATCAACAGTAGCTATCACCATATCACTTACTCTGCTATAGTTGAGCATAGTTTCAAATACAACAATATCAAACATAACAAAATAGTATAAAGCCATGCATACAGTGAAAGAATTACAGGGCTTTCTGAACCGAATAACAGAAAATGATCAATGGGTACTATAATATCTCATTTTCGATAGAAAAATTTTGTTTAAACTATCACACATATTCAAATCCCAATAAGACACAATGTGATAGATAGAACCAACGGTAGCAGAAGAATAGAAGCATGGTAGGACTTCTAAGAAGGATGATATTAAATCAGCAGTAGCTGTCATAATGTTTTGTTTTCTTCAAAACAGCTGTTCATATCATCATGCATGATATAGTCAAACAAAACAGAATAAAACCATTCCAACTGATGATTGAAAACATTGAAAGGCTTCAAAGCTATGAGATGGGGACTCATACTTACCATAAAGTCTTATATACTCTTATCAACTCTCATACTAGGGAAACTATATGGTATTTACCCTTGTGAGTTTGGTTTATTTCGCTTAAGAGAATGGTCTCAAGTATTGTCCATTTACTTTTAAATATCTCAATGTGATCATTCTTTATAGCTGAGTAGTACTCCATTGTATAAAAATGCCACAACTTTTTTATCCATTCCTCAGTTGATGGGCACTTAGGTTGCTTCCAGGATCTGGCTATTACAAATTGTGCTGCTATAAACATGGGTGCACATATATCACTGTGGTATGATGTTTTTAGTTCTTCTGGGAATATGCCTAGAAGCGGAATTGCTGGGACAAATGGGACTTCCAAACCCAACTTTTTGAGGAATCTCCAGACTGACCTCCACAGTGGTTGCACCAGTCTACACTCCCACCAACAGTGCAGAAGAGTTCCTTTTTCCTCACAGCCTCTCCAACACTTGTTGTTGGTAGTGTTTTCTATCTTGGCCATTCTTTCTGGAGTGAGATGGAATCTCAGTGTGGTTTTAATTTGCATTTCTCTCATGAATAATGATGATGAACATTTCTTCATGTATTTATTTGCCATTCGTATTTCTTCATCTGAGAACTGTGTATTCATTTCAGATGCCCATTTTTGGAT
>PVJX010023038.1:0-17446 GCA_004027295.1 Dolichotis patagonum | reverse complement strand
TTGATTGATGTACTTTAAAATTTTGTTGTAGTTTTTTTCTTTTCTTTCTTTCTTCCTTTCCTTTTACATTTGAATAAAGTGGATTTTTAAAAAATATTTGTTACATATTAGTTTTGAATAAAATATTTTGTAGTGCTTTAAATTACTTAAGTTTTCAAGTAGAAAACCTGAAGAAGTTAATATTTACAGAAATAGTGGAAAAAGTAACAAAAGCCTCACACTCTTCATAACAATGACATCTGACTTAGTGTTACAGTGTTTCTTATGAACTCTGGAGATAATTTCAGAATTATAAAGTGTTTTGGGGCTTAGAATAAGATGAAATTTCTCTATTTCATTTAAAAAGTTAGCGTATTACTGCTGAAATGAAATAAAACATCCCTGATAAAATGTTAGTAAGTTAATCCAGAAATAAATAATAATCACAACCAAGAAAGATTCATCCCAGGAATCCACAAGTAGCATTACATTAGGAAATATATTAATATAATTTGGGAAATTGTCCTATTAAAAGATAAAGACACATTATCATCTCAATAAATAGCCCAAAATATTTAATAATATTAAAACCTCAGAAAATATTTAAAAATTTTATCACGCTCATAAAAGGTATTGATTCACAACAAACATCTCATTTAATGCTAAAATAATGGAAGCATTTCCACTAAAATAGGATAAGGCTAGGAGATCTACTACAACTACCATTATATTCAAGTTTTAGCAATGCAACAAAAAAAGAATCAAGAAATAGAAATATCAAAAACTTTATGCATTCTGTCAGAATATCCAACATGATGGATGTCCTTATAAGAAAGAAAAAGATGGACTCACAGGCATATAGAGGACAAGGCCTTGTGATGCAGAGGTGGAACATGGAGTGCTGCTTTCATACGCCAAATAATGACAGATGCCCAGGGAAAGCACTGGGACAGCTTCCTCCCCACACCCCAAAGAGGAACCAGTCCTGCTTGCCTCTTAACTTTGGACTTCTGCCTCCTGAATACATTTCTGTGTAAGCCTCTCAGGTTGTGGTACTTGGCCATAGCAGGCTTAGGAAAGAAACATACCACACAAATTAGTTTTTTAGGTTAATTTTCTTTTCTCAGTCTTGACATATTTCTTCCAATCTTAGCATCCTTGAGAGCCATGGAAATAGAACATGCTCTGGTTTGAACTGGAAACATGCCCCACAACTCATGCCAGGAGGGGGGCTTTTGTGGAAGTGAGTAGGTCATGAGGGCTCAAGCTTCATTCAGGGGGTTAAGCCACTGATGAGTTTATAATCTGATGGCATCCATGGGAGGCGATGAAACCACACGTGGGGCCCAGTGGGAGGGAGTGGGTCATGGGGTGACCTGGGGGCCACACCTAGTCCTCACCCCTCTCTGGCTCTTGCTCTTCTCTGCTTCCTCCAGGCCATTGCGGAACAGGGCCCCCACACTGCCTGGCCTGCTCCCATATTCTGCTTCCCCATAGCCCATAGATTGGAACCTCTGAAACATGAGCCAAAACAAACCTTTTCTCCTTTAAGTTACTTTTCTTGGGGACTTGGTCACAGTGATGAGAAGCTGACTGACACAGACTATGGAAGTAAAAGGGAATGAATTAACCAGGAGCCCTCTGCTACTCATTAGTTCCTTCCTGCACTTTCCTTAATAGAGAATTTTGAGTCATTGACCATGAAAGATCATTGTCACAGTGATGTTGTCTAGTATCAATTTCCAGCATTGCTTTGATTAAAACTTATGCTCAGTTTTAATGCTATCCACCCAATACCATAAACCCTTTAGGTTCTTATAAATCTTTCACTCCTTTCTTTCTATTTAAGAAAGTGTTCTACCATCTTGTAATTCTTTTCTGCTCTGGGCAGTCTTCTCATTAGCAAATACATACATGGAGTAGGAAGGAATCACAGAATTTGATATTGTCAGAGACATCCTCCCTGCTACTCCACTTTGTCCTGACTGGCCCAGCTCACTGAGGAACAATTTATTACAGCCTTTGTGCTGAGGTGGGCCCACAGTTCAAAATCAGTGCTGAAGGTCTCATATATAGAATGGGGGGGGGGCTCACTGTGAGCTAGAGAGACATTAAACCTGCTCTACTAAAGCTGTTATTTATAATTCAATGAGTGGTCTTGTATATACATTTGATAAATATTATTCCTAAAGGTGGAATTCCTGGGTCAAAGTGTGTAATATGCTAAAAGTCTTAATTTTGTCACCAATTCATCTAGAAAGAAGTGTATTAATTCACACTTCTACCACACTTCTATATATATAATGGCCATTTTTGTCAATATTGGATCTCATTTTTAAAGTTTTTCTTCAATTTTTAAATTTTAACTTGACTTTTCTCTCTTGCCTGTTTCCTGTGACTGCAAGAGTTTAATAGATGACAAAATTTAGGACTTTGGGGAAGATGGAGCAGTAAGCAGCAAACAGCCTCTCTGACAGTCACCATCCAGACACTGGATCATAGCATTGTGAGGAAAACAAGAAGGAAGCCCTTGGCCCCAATAAGAATATGAAGTGTGAATCGAAACCCAGAGAGAATAAAAAGAAAAACTTCAATGAAGAAGAAGGTGACTGCTGGCAGCGCCTTTGCCTGAGATAGGACCCTGCGCAAGAGGAGCTGTTCAAACCTGGGAATGGTCATGGTCACAGTGATGGCTGGCGACTCTGGAGGCCTCTGCAGAGAGATATGGCAGTGGAGGGGAACAGCAGATGTGGAGGACCTTACTGGCTGGTGGTGAGTGCAGAGGACTTAGTCCTCCCATGGAGAGAGAGCAATTAACCAGGAGCTGTTTTGGAGATGGGCCAAATAAGCCCAGAACCCAGAACTGATGCCAGCTTCCTCTAGAAACTCCCATCCAGGTGCAGATCCATGGAAACTGCTTGGACTGTGGCGAACCCAATGGGTCTGGTCTCAGGGCAGGCCTGCTGAGATTATCCATTACTCTGCTATGAAGCAACTTAGGGCTTGCTGGGATAGACTGACACAATCTGGGACTCTGTCTCCACAGGTTGTCTACTACTGAACCCAGAGAGAATCCTGGAAGTGGAATGTTTGTTTTTCTTTTTCTTTTTTTTTCTTTCTCCTTCATTGTTTTTATGAGTGTGAAAGTAGTTCCTAACCTATTTGTGGGTATAGCTGTGTTCTACTCTTCCTTTTATCCCTTTCATTTTTCTTTTCCTTCAGTCTTCTGCACTAGTTTCTCCAAGTTGGTATGATTCCCACTTTGTCCTTCAATCTTACTTCTAATCTCTTTCTCTTCTTCCACTTCTCTATTTTCTCCTTAATCCATTTCAATTTTTACCCATGAGGGCAAAATTGACACATTACAGACTTATATATTGCATATAATTACCTGGTTTGTTTTATATTTTGTTATATAATCACAAATCTAGTTCATATGGTTAAAAGTTACAAATTAAGGTATAGTTCAGTTTGTTGCTTTTTAGGCTGTGTTTGATGCTACTGGTACCACTACAGCCAAAATTGACATAATTGTTCTAAATTGTTCTAAACAGCTGTTAGTCCTGGTATTCCAAGGGTCACAGAAATACCATGGCACAGTGTCAAAGAACCAGGGACTGGGCCAAACAAGCAATGACTTCTCATTTCTAACAAACTGAAGAGGTGAGATCTTCCAACAGACTCAAACCCCAAAACCAGCTACACCTGGAAGGTACCTCAGAGAAGTAATCATCACCTAAGGGTCCTAAATACTACCGATAAAGCAACCCACCATAGGCAATTTACAAGCATCACCCCAGGAAGTAAACTGAAAAAGAGAGAAAATAAAATGAAAAGACAGTTAAACAAAATGCAACCCTAGACATCCAGTTTGCCAAAAACAAATCCGGGTGTCAGTGAGGTGGGACAATCTGAAAGCCCCCTACCAGGTCTCTCTGAAGTGGTAACAACAAAGCAGTGAAATGAGGCTCTGGGAAAAATGAAATCAGAAATAATCTCTCAGATAACTAGAGATTACCAAATTACATAGCATGCTTAGTGACATTAGAGCAGACACAGAGAAAAGAGAGGAAAAAAAAGACAAGCTTAAGAAAAGCATGGAAGATCAGCATAGGAAACCCATGGAATCCACAAAGCATATTCAAGCAGATATTGAGGAGAATAAAAACTCTGTTGAAAGTATTTGAAGCAGATTAGGCCAAAGTGAAGACAGGATCTCAGATATTGAAGACAGGCTTGCAATTAGCATCCAGGAAAAGAAAGATTTCTAAAAAATAACAAGAGACCATGAGAAATCAACCCAGAAGCTGCTAGATGAGATAAAGAAGAATAATTTAAGATTAATTTGAGTCAAAGAACAAGCAGGAGATACCACAATGACATTAAAAACATGTTCACAGACATCATGACAGAAAACCTTCCTGGTAGAGAAAAAGAATTTGACATACAAATAAGCGAGGCATATACAAACTCCAATTAGCAATGATAAAAAAAAATGTATCGGGCCATATCATAGTCAAGATTCCAGAAATTCAACACAACAATAGGATACTAAAAGCTTTTAGAGAAAAGAAACAAATCATTATAAGGGAAAGCCCAGCAAAATTACAGCTGACTTCTCAGCTCAAACACTCAAGTCAAGGAGAGCTTAGAGTGAAATACTCCAAGCTCTAAAACAAAACAACTTTCAACCTAGATTGATGTACCTTGCAAAAATATCTTTCAAGATTGGTGGAGAAATAAGATACACTGTGACAAAGAACATCTGAGGAAATTTATGACCTCCAAACCAGCACTTCAAAATGTTCTGAAGGACCTTCTAGAGAGAGATAATAAGGACTACAGCTCCATGAACCCCAACAGAAGGAATCCACCAGGAAAGGCAAATAATTAGAGGAAGGAGGGAAAAGAGAGGTGAGACAACAACAGTGGGAAATAACATGACAAGGATAAGTCAACATAGTTGTTATAAACATCAGTATTAATGGTTTCAATTCACCAGTCAAAAGACACAGACTGGCAAAATTTTTCAAGAAGCAAGATCCAACAAATGGTGCATACAAGAAACACATTTAATTCAAAAAGAAATTCATAGACTGAAAATCAAAGGATGGAAAGCATCCTTTGACTCCATGCAACAGGAATACAGAAAAAGCAGGGGTAGCTATTCTATTTGCAGACAAAGTGAATTTCAAGCCAAGACTAATTAAGAGAGATAAAGAAGGTCACTACATGCTCATAAAGGGAACAATCCAAGTGAAAGTGATAACAATCATAAATATATATGCAACAGATACAAGTACACCCAAAAATATAAAAAAATTACTAACAGACATGAAAAATCAAATGAGCCCTAATACAATTGTACTGGGAGACCTCAGTATCACACTGTCACAAAAAGACATATCAACTAGACAAAAAATCCATAATGAAATATTAGAACTCAACCAAACTTTTGAACAAATGGCCTTCGTAAATGTCTATAGAGTGCTCCACCCGACAACATCAGAACACATTCTCCTCAGCTGCACATGGAGCATTCTCCAAAATAGACCGTATACTGGCTCATAGAACATGAATAAGCAAATGCAAAGGAACTGAAAATATCCCATGCATACTATCAGAACACAGTGCAAATCCAGTTATAACCATTGGAAATCCATGCCAAAGTAAACCACAAGAACTTCATAAACACATGGAAATTAAATAGCACACTACTGTACAACTAATGGGTTACAGATGAAATTAAAGAAGACATTAGACAGTTTTTACAGTTGAATGATAATGACAATACAACATACCAGAACCTGAGGGACACAATGAAAGCAGTATTAAGAGGAAAACTTATAGCAGTAAATACTCATATCAGGAAAACAGAGTAAGTGTATATAAACAACTTAATGTCAAACTTCAAGCTTCTAGAAAAAGAAGAGCTAAACCAACAGCTTGTATGCGGGAGGAAATTATAAAGCTCAGAGCAAAAATTAACACACTGGAGATTAAAAAAACAATACAAAGAATCAATGAATAAAACATTTGGTTCTTTGAAATATTAAATAAAACTGACAAACCCTTATCCAATATTATCAAAGTAAGGAAAGAAAAAGACTCAAATCCATGCCATTAGGAATAAAAAGAGTGAAATCACAATGGGCCCTGCAGATCCAGAAAATCATCTATACAAACTTTGAAAACTTGTGTTCTAATAAACTGGAAAACACAGAAGAAATAGACAGATTCCTAGATACATATGAATTACCAAAGCTGAATCAAGAAGATATAAAAAATCTAAATAACCCAATATCAATAAATGAAATTGAAGATGTAATTCAAAACCTATCACCAAAGAACGTCAAGCCCTGACGGATTCACTACTGAATTCTACGAGAAATTTAGAGAAGAACTAACACCACTACTTCTCAAACTGTTTAATGGAATTGAAAGGAAAGCAATACTTCCAAATTCATTCCTGGAAGCAAGCATTACCCTGATATCAAAACCATAGAAGGACCGAACGAAGAAAGAGAATTACAGACCAATCTCCCTCATGAACATTGATGCAAAAATACTCAATAAGATACTGGCAAACAGACTGCAACAAATCGTCAAGAAGATTGTGCACCATGATCAACTGGGATTCATCCCAGGGATGCAGGGAGGGTTCACCATACATAAATCCATAAATGTAATACACCATATTAACAGAGCCAAGGACAAAAAGATATGATCATCTCAATAGATGCAGAAAAAGCTTTTGACAAAGTCCAGCACCTATTCATGATAAAAACCCTACAGATAATTGGAATAGTCTTTATCTCAATCTAGCAAAAGCCATCTAAGACAAATGAACAGCCAACATCATACTAAATTGACAAAAGCTGAAAGCTTTCTCTCTAAAATCAGGAAGAAGACAAGGATTCCACTGTCTCCACTCTTATTTGACATAGTCCTGGAAACTAGCTGGAGCAATTAGATAAGAGAGAGGAATAAAAAGAATAAAGATAGGAAAGGAAGAAGTCAAACTATTGTTATTTGCAGATGACATGATCCTCTACTTTGAAGACCCCAAAAAACACCACCAAAAGGCTTCTAGATTTAATAAGCAAATTCAGTAACATAGCTGGTTACAAAGTCAACACTCAAAAATCAATAGCCTTCCTGTACACAAATAACAAACTCACTGAGAGAAAAATCAGGGAAACAATATCTTTTACAATAGAATCCAAAATATGAAATACCTAGGAATCAATCTAACAAAGCATGTAAAAGACCTCTACATTGCAAAATACAGTACTCTGAAAAAAGAGATTGAAGAGGATATTAGAAAATGGAGAGATATCCTGTGCTCTTGGATAGGAAAAACCAATATAGTGAAAATGGCCATACTTCCAAACTGTTATACAGATTCAGTACAATTCCAATCAAAATTCTAATAGCATATCTCAGAATTAGGTAAAATAATCCTAAAATTCATTTGAAAACAGAAGAGACCTAGAATAGCAAAGGCAATGGCAACAAACACAAGACAGGGGCATCACAATCCCTGGCTTGAAATTACACTATAAAGCTACTTTGATAAAAACAGTATGGTACTGGGGGGGAAAAAAGAGCCAAAGATCAATGGAACAGATTAGAAGATGCAGAAACACTAAGCCACTTTATTTTGATAAAGGAGCCAAACACATTCACTGGAAGAAAGATAAACTTTTTAATAAATGGTGCTGGAAAAACTGGCTCTGCACATGCCAAATATCATGCACAGACCAGTATCTTTCACCATGTACTAAGCTAAAATCAGAGTGGATCAAAGACCTTAATATTAAAACAAAAACATTAAATCTGTTGAAAGATAGAGAAGTAAAACTCTTGAAGACATTGATTTAGGCAAAGACTTTATGAACAAAACACTGATTGCACAGGAAGTATCACAAAGAATTAACAACTGGGATCTCACTCTACTGAAAAGCTTTTGCACAGCAAGAGAAGCCACCAACAGAGTGAAGAGACAACCCACAACATGGGAGAAAATGTTTGGCAGCTATTCTTCAGACAAAGGATTACTATCGAGAACATATAAAGAACTCAAAAACATCAGTCCTTCCAGATTTAAAGACCCAGTCCAAAAATGGGCATCTGAAATGAACACATACTTCTCAGATGAAGAAATACAACAGCAAATAAATACGCAAAAACATGTTCAACATCACTGGTCATTTGAGAGACACAAATTAAAACAACACTAAGATTTCACCTCACCCTGGAAAGAATGGCTAGTATCAAGAAATAACAAATGCTGGAGGGGCTGTGGAGAAAAAGAAACACTTCTATACTGTTGGTAGGAATGCAGACTGATGCAACCACTGTGGAAATCAGTGTGGAGATTCCTCACAAACTAGGATTGAGGTCCCATTCAACCCAGCTATTCCCCTTCTGGGTATCTTCCCAAAAGAATTAAAAACATCATACCACAGTTATATATGTGTACCCTTCTTTATAGCTCCAGAATTTGTAATAGACAGATCTTGGAAATAACCTAAATGCCCATTGACTTAGGAATGGATAAAAAAGATGTGATATTTTTCTACAATGGAGTACTACTCAGCCACAAAGAAGGATAAACTGGACACTTCTATAGGTAAATGGACGCAACTTGAGAACATACTCATTAGTGAAATAAATAAGACATACATATGTAAACATCATATTGTCTCAGTGTGAGAAGCTGAAAGAAACAACATATGTACATATATATATATACATATATATAAAATAGTTAAGATAGTTATACTAGTAATTTCTTTGAGTTCACTGAAGTAAAAGATTTGTGCCAGTATCATTTGGAAAATTGAATATAGATGTCTTATGCTCTGGGTGAATGATTTGGGGATGACAATATGCAATGTTTGTATCATTGTTGCCCCAACTGACTTGTTTTGAATTTTTGTTTCTTCTTCTTCTTCTCCTTCTTTCTTCTTTCTTCTTTCTTCTTTCTTCTTTCTTTCTTTCTTTCTTTCTTTCTTTCTTTCTTCTTCTTCTTCTTCTTCTTTTTCTTCTTCTTCTTTTTCTTCTTCTTCTTCTTCTTCTTCTTCTTCTCTTCCTCTTCTTCCTCCTTCTTCTTTTCTACTTGAAATGAAATGGATTTGAAAAAACTTTAATTTGATAAGTGAAAACAGTGTCTCATTGTTTTGATCTATGGTGTGTGTGTGCATGTGTTTGCACATGCTGGGAATTAATCTCAGGGCTTGCACACTGAACTGCAACCTCATTCTATTTTTGAGACAAGATCTCACTAAGTCACTAAATTGCCCAGGTTGGGCTCAAACTTACAATTTTTCTGCTTCAGTATCCCAGAGTTCTGGGATTACAAGCACCTATCACCATGTCCACCTAAAATCTCCTTTCTGTTACAAGTTGGAAAACCTGGGCTGGGGACACAGCTCAGTAGTATTGCATGTGCCTGGAAAGTGCAAGGTCCTGAGTTCATTCCTGGACCAAAAAACAAACAAACAAGTAACAAAATTGGAAATCTTCCTTTTTGAATATTTGTATTTTTGCCTTTTTGGAGATCCTGCTCATATGACTTAGCCATTTGGGGGGTGGGGCTGTTGTGATTTTTTTGGGACAGGGTCTCATTATGTAGCCCAGGTTGGCCTTGAACTCTTGGCTACCTCCTCCCTTCGCCTCCCAAATGCTGGGATTACAGGGGTTTGCCACCACACTTGACAAATTCCCTATTTTTAAAATCTGAGGTAGGGTCTCACTATGTTGCCCAGGTAGGTTTCCAAGTCCCAGAATCAAGTGACTCTCCCATCTCAGCCTCCCCAATAGCTGGGATCCAAATAGCTAGGATTATAAGTGCATAGTGCCACACCTGTCAGAATTATTTTGTTTTGTTTTGTTTTTGTGACAGTCTCTTGCTCTGTAGTCCAAGCTGAAATTATCCTCTTTTTTTCTTAATAATTATCCATTTTTAAATTGTATTTTTCTTCATCTTGCTGGTTTATAATAGTAACTTTGTGTAATTAAAGATACTTATTTTTAACATATATATTGAACATATTTCTGTTTCTATTTGTTTTTCTTAAAGTGTGTTTTTGGATGCATGATTAAATTTAAACTCCTGCTTGTATAACTAGGCATGGCATCACATGTCTGTAATCCCAGCACTCAGGAGGCTGATGCAAGAATACTACTACAGGGGCTGGGGATTTAGCTCAGTGGCATAAGCGCCTACCTTGCAAGTGCTCAGTCATGAGTTCGATCCCCAGTGCCAAAAAAAAAAAAGAAGACTACAGCAAGTTCAAGGCCAGCTTAGTGAGCTCAAGGCCGTTCATGAACTACATGACAAGACCCTGTCTCAGGACAAACAAAAATATGTTTGTACCTAGATGTCAGTCTTCCTTGGATTGACTTTAGTAACAATTTTTTTTTAATTCTGGAGAACAAGCACATATTAACAAGTCAATCTTGAACACTTAGAGTCTGAAATGCCAAGCTAATCTTTGGCCTCCACCTCATTCAGCCTACATCTTCTCTCACCCAGATCTCTGCAACAGGACTAAATTGCCTCTGCCTCCCATCTAATGCTCATGTAAACCATCTTTTCATCACTGCTAAAGTACAACCTCTAGTCTACACGTTATGTTGCACGCTTGCTTCCAGTTTAACTCATGGTGACAAATAAAATCCAGAAATATTGCTTTTCTTCCCTGTGCCTTAATTTCCACACTTTGAGATCCAAATTAACATTACCAAGCAAACACCTTCAGAAGATAAACTATGACTGAGGCAGCAGGATCACCTTGAGTTGAAGGCCAGCCTGGGATGCATAGTTAATACCATGTCTCAAAAAACAAAACAAAATATACAAAAAGGGAAGACAAACTAGTGTTACAGCTTGTGTTTAGATGTCCCCCAAATCCTCATACAGTCATAGGTAGGGCTTTTTCAGAGCAGGCTGGATCTAGAGTATGTGATACCAGAATTGATTCATGGTGCAGTGCTAGGATCAAAGGTGCTAGGGTGAAGGGTGTGAATGCTACCCACCCTAAGCAGCCTGGATAATATTTAAGGGATAGAAAGAGCTGTGGTCATCCCTTGTTCACATGCTTTTGCTGTCTTCTGCCCACCATGAACTGTTTCTCCACTGAAATGGCCCTCTGCCATACCATCCTGCTTTGGAGCCAGCCGGCTATAGACTAAAACCTCTACAAACTGTAAACTAAATAAAGGGTGTCAGCTATTATAGGAAATGCTAAGACAACTAGGATAGAAAAAGATTAAGAAAGTTAAGAAATTTGGTTGCAAAGTATTTCCACACATAAATTGCTGGTATAAAATCCCAGAAGGCCTAAGGATATCTTATTTTTGAAGATCTATACTTGTAAAAGTGATTGAATAATGTAATATTGCTCATTCTTGGAGGAATGATGCAAGGTAGTTTATTGTTATGTAGAACTGCTAATTTGAAGGCACCAAGAAATTCCAAACCTAGGGTTTTGAGATGATGAGAGGAGATTTAAGGGTTATAAAATTGAAAACAAAATACAGTGGAACTGTGGTTCTACTTATAACTTTAGTACCTAACCCAATGAAACTGACACTTTGCCTCAGTAAGTTTCTGTTATTTATCCCCCAGTATCAAAGTGATTAAAATTAAATCAAAATTGAAAAAACCTAAAAGGTTTTCAGTTCCTTCATTAAGCTGAACACAAAACAAATATTTAATAAAATACTAAAATTACTTGCATACCTGAAAATTTATACTATCCTAGTCTTTAACAGAGACAGAGAAAGAGGGACAGAGACAAAGAAAGAAAGAGAAAGAGAAGGAGATTGATTTTTAGGCCCTAATATAGAAAGCTACACATAACTATATTATTAAGCAAATAAAAGTATTTGCAAAATATAATCTGTATAGCCTCATTTCTATAAACATGTTTATACACATATTTATATATACATATTAAAAATTTGAAATTTATCATTTGCTACCCTGGAGGGGGGAGAGAGTGCACTCAGTATATTCTTGGCATGTTAAATATTTGGTAATGAGAATTATTAATTTTGAATAAAACAATAAAAATATTAAATTTTTACTCTGGAGTAAATTCTAGGAGAATGGGATATTACCCTAAGGAACTCATTTTATTTTTTTTAATTAATTTTCTTGGTACATTTTAGATGGGAACTCATTTTAATGTGCTCTTTCTTTTCATATAAACACTGTCCCAATCTGCTCAACCTCCTACAGTTTCCTCCATCTCCTAGGAATTTTCTGGTCAAGTAATGTTGAGAAACTTCGTGCTGCACCTTCCCTTCCAAAGACTCAGCTGTGAGGCTGGGATCCATCTGTCACCGCCCTTCAGCAGGCAGAGACTGCAGACCCAGAATCCTTTAATCACAGGCTCACAGCTGACTGAACCCTTCTCACTACAAGGCTGGGAATCCCAAGAAAGAACTGGTCTGGAGAACTCCAACTGGACAGCAAAGTTACCTAGTTAAAATACGGGGGGCACAGCCCCTGCCTCATCTGACCTGAGTAAGCTAGACAAAGAAACAGTTTAACAACTACCTTCTGGCTTAGGCTGGCTGAGCGGATCTGGCCAGAGAGGATGCTGGAGCAACACGAAGAGCATCAAACCCAGGGAGCCATTAGGAATTAAAATAGAAGATGCAGACACACAGAAGTAAGTTTGGAGCCCTCAGAGGAGCACGACATGGTGGCAGGATGACTTTTCCTCCCAGGTTAGTGGAAGGGACACATAAGTGTGAGGCGTGGCCTCAGGTGCCCTCCTGCTTCCATTGTGGGTGTTCAAGTGGGTGGGATTCTGAGAACATTCTTTTTTGACTTTTGAAACGTCGTCCCTTATTTGAAATCCAAATGCCACTTTCTCCAGAAAATTTTCCTAGATAAACCTGAATGGTATACATGCCATATGTAGCAATGTAATAGTTTATTAAACTACATCCTTTCATCATCACTTTACTAGACGATAAGTGTCCTTAGGGAACAAATCATGTTTTCATTTGTGGTATTTTCCACAACGCCTGGTGTGAGACTGAGAATGTCACACATCTTCAATAAATAATTGGTTGAAGGAAAAGTTGAAAGAAGAAACTATCGGGTTTCTTAAAGTTTCCTAACATTCTTCCCAATTTAGACAATACATACCTGCCTTCATTCTCAAATCAGAGGGCCTCAGCTTCACCCCCACCTGGCATTTTTTTCCGAGCCAAGCTATCCTGAATGCAAATTCAGTCTCAAAGCACCACAAAGAACAACCAAGAAAGCACAGTTCCCTCTAAACCCTCTTTGGGTACCAGGCTCTTTCGGTCTGAGTGTACGTGTGTGGTTGGGGGGGACAGTTGTGATGTGGTGGGTGGAGAGGAGAGAGAGGAAAGAGACTGCAGGCAGTGATTATTGTGGAAGGGATTTGCTATGTCGTCGCCCCCCCCAACCTTCTTTGTCCTCTTTCTCCTCGTCCCCTTCTGCATTTGTCTGGGAGGATCCTGGAGTGTTCTTTTGATCGACTCAATCTTTCTCTGGCACTTGAGTTCTGATTGGCTGAAGGACTTGGGGCGAAAAAACTTTAATTAAGTAGATAATCTCTTTTTTGGATGTTTGGCAGCTCCATTTCACCTCCCCTTAACTCTGTTTGGGATCACTTACACACCAAGGAAGTCGGGCTGGAGGAGAATTCCATCCCACTACCACTGAGAAGAATACTTCCCATCTTCTGTCTCCCAGTTTTTCAGGAGTTTTTCCTCTGCATTACTCAGAAGATTATGTTTCTTGTGAAGCCTTTTGTGTGCATCTTTTTTTTCACCTGTGTCTTCCAACTCGGCCAGCCCTGGTAAGTAACCCGGACTGCTACCTGGGCCTGGGAAGAGCTCAGTGTATGTTATACATGGGGCAAAACTCATTTTCATTTCCAGAAAGGTGGGAGGCCTTGAGATTTCTCCTGGGAAAAACCATCCTACGGAACAGGGTTCCTCCTAAATCAATGGCTGGTTTCAGTAAATTTTTAGGACCCTTACCAATGAAAGGAGTAGATAGAAAGATGGGAGGGTCCTTTTTATGAATTACTGTGACAAATATTTCAGATGATTTTTGGAGAAATGGATAGTAGACCTGTGTACCAAATCCTGATATCAGCATTGTGGACAAGAGAAAGTGCTTTAAAATAGTTTTAGTATGTGTTCAAGGTAAATGCTGGAGACAAAATGTGATTTTTCACTTTCCAACTTAATTCCAATTTCTTCAGAATACTTTAAGTAACTGTTTATGTTGTCACTTCCTATACAGTGAAAACGTATTTGAACTACCAAATTGGTATCAGGTCAACAAACATGCTTAAAATAAAACATTTTAAAAATCTAAACCTTTACAAATGTATTTAATTTGTTCAATTTATTTAAAGCTTTTTAAAAAAATGTTAAATGAAAAAAGGGTTGGGGATTTAGCTCAGTAGTGTAAGCGCCTGCCTGGCAAACGCAAGGTTATGAGTTCGATCCCCAGTACCACAAAAAAAGAAAAGAAAAAAAAGTTAAATAAAATTGTTTTAAAGTGCTCAGAAAATAAGACAATGTGAAAGTGTGAAAGTGTTTTTGCAAACTATGAACCATGTCACAAGCCATAGGTACTCTTTTCTTCCTCATTTAGCTCTTAGAAACTACATACACTGTCTACATACACACCGCTTATTAATGAGCAGGCACACAATAACAACCAGAAGCAGGACGTGTGAAAAGCGCGTTGCTGGAGTGTTTCGAGCTTCGCCTCCAGTTCACATACGAGCTCAGCCTTTCACATCGGTTCTCATTTGGACCATCTGCCTAACCAACATGCAAATCCAAGTGCTTCGTAACATGTCCAGGAAGCTAGCATAAAAATTCTTTTGCTGAAATAAGTTTCCAGTGGTAGCTGAGAGTATATTCTTATCTTAGCCATCTTTATTAGAGGGTTCATCTCAGAATAATGTCAACCTGGTAAACTATCTGCAAGAAAATGCAATAATTTGCAACATTTCCAGAAGCATAAAATAACTGATAAATGTTTAAGAGTCATTTTAATTGAATATTTCAACATTGAAAAAAACCTCTCTTCTCTCACCCTCAAGAGAACAAAAAGACAAAAGAGACAGGCAATTTCATAGCATTTCTACTGATGCTCACGGTATTCTTCAGCTGATTCAGTATCAGCAAAAGGGAAACACGAGATTCCTTCCCTAGTCACCAGGGCAGTGTGAAGAATTGCTCTATAAAATACCTTTCCTATGCGTTCCCTTCCCTGCTGGAGGGGTCACGTTCACTCCATTCCTGGCCTGACACAGCCACCCTGAAAGGTGCCGAGCTGCTTGTCTGTCCAAATTCAAGTGTCTGGGTTCAAAAAGAAAAAAGAAAAAGAAGATGTGAAAGAAGCTCTAATTTAGAGACGAAGTCTCAGAACTCCCTCTTGCCTTGCCTGAGTTGGAGCAGAAAATGTACAAATTTCCTGTGTAATGCAATTAGATTTTAATTGTTTTTTTCTTGTAAGACTCAATTTAAATTAAACATTTGTACTTTGCCCAAGATTATTTTTTGGTAGCAACTGAAATGTGAGTTTTAAATTTAACACTAAGTCTTGGTTATTCTTATAATGAAACAATCAAGGTTTTGCATAAGGTCATCTCTTTGTGTCTGCAGAAAGGTTTGACCAACTACAGACTTTGAGATGTTGCTCTTAATACTTCATTATCAACCTTTTATGTGAGGACCTCAAAAGCCTTTAACCATAGAGAACCATGGTTTCTGCTGGGCTGTTCAGAGTAGGCCTGCCTGAAATTGCTGTCTAAAAGAGTCCAGCAATAGCAATCCCTGGGCTTTATTTTTTTTTTAATCCCTGAGCTATAAAAGGAGTGGATAATGATGACATTCACCCACAATGTGTGGTTTCACTGAGGAATTCAGTGTAAGATTTATTATTATTACAATTAATAGAAGAATTTGCCACAGTTTCTTAATGGTAGGATACTTCCGAGGATTATCCTTTGTAATTTGAGAAAAATCTTTGTTTTTCTTAATCTTTATGGCTCCTAAAATACAAGATGGGGGGATCTGTGAAACAGCCAAGAAGATGGTAATAGTTAGAATGTGGCCAGAGAGGAACCATGTGATTTTCACTTGCAATATGCGTACTGGTCTGGAGTGGACAGGCCTGTATGTAATGTTTTTACTTGAACATTGAGCCCATTTTACTTGAAATGGTGTCTTACGATGCTAGAGATCTTACCCAGCTCTCGCGCTCACTCTCTCGCGCTCTCTCTCTCTGTTTCTGTCTCTCTCTTGTTTTTCTGTCTCTGCCTGTGTGTGTCTGTCTGTCTGTCTGTCTGTCTCTCTCTCTCTCTCTCTCTGTTTCCAAATCAGAGAGATGTAGTAGGATATGGAAGTAATCTATGCTTCATTCTTGTTCCCTCTTTTCTTTCCAAAGTGTGTATCAGGGGTTTCAAACAGGGTCAGTTTCTCTTCTGCAGTAGAGCAAAAATTTGTCTGAAATATTTGGATTTTTAAGGCAATGTTTGAAAATCCTCATTAGTTTGGCTGTCAGTATTTAGGTTGAGTAACCTGTCTATGGATTTTGAAATCTCACCTGGTAAGAACATGCCAGAGCTCTGATTAGTGAAGGAAGTTTTGGTTATGTTGATTGCAGTGCCAGAGAAGCACCCAGAATCTTCCGCACACTAAGCAGATGCTCACTGCCGTGCTGCGTGCCAGCACGGGGGCCAGTTATCGTAGGTGGGAATTTACGCCCATATTCCCTCCAAGCGCTACTTGTAGATAAAACTACTGCTTTCCATATAGACCTGCTACTATTTTCAGATGTATATGATGAATGGTAAAATATGAATTCATTTAAAATTATCAAATTCTTAAGTTTTTATTTTTTTCATGTAAATGTTTTCCACAGATATTAAAAGAGTAAGTTCAAGCAAGTGATAGCCACTAAATTTGTCCCCTTAGTAAAGGGTTCTTCTCCTCAAGGAGGCTGTGATCTCTGAAACTGGGGGGGGGGGGAGATGTGAGAGGCTGCTTTGGAATCTGGAGAACAGTAGACCAATGTAAAAGATGACTTATCTAATGACTTAGCTAACAGACCCTCTGGGTCTGTTAGAAGACACAAAACCTCAATGAGCCCAGAAACAAAATGCAAGAGTGGGCCTGAGAGGGACAGAGAAGCAGTAGCCCCGCAGCCAGCAGCCAGGGCTCAGGCCAGACCAGGGCAGCTCCGACCCTGGTCTCTATTCCTCCCATCCTGGGAGACCATAATGACTGATTAACAAAACCAATTCAGCTTTGCCTATGAAACTGTGTTGTGTACGTAATGCGCGGGGGGACACTGTGTGGGTGTGTGTGTGTGTGTGTGTGTGTGTGTGTGTGAGAGAGAGAGAGAGAGAGAGAGAGAGAGAGAGAGAGATACTATGACATA
>PVJX010023037.1:0-29808 GCA_004027295.1 Dolichotis patagonum | reverse complement strand
TCTCTTTTGTATTTACCTCTCCTGGATCAGTGTTCTCAGGGTTGGGGGCTGGGAGTGTTTTCTTATTTCTCCCTTTCGTCATGTTTTTGGTTCCTTCCATACAAGTGTACAGTGTAATTCCCAGACCCTTTTATTGTTGGTTAAGGCTCCTCTAGAGGGCACAGGCTAGGAGCTTTAGCCCTCTTCAATAGGTTATCAGAGATTAGAGTTCACCCTTGGGCAGTGTGCGCTATCTCCTCCCTTCTGGCCTGTCAACCTTTGCAGGCCTTCACTGCGTCACTGTGTACTGATCTCAGGGGCGTGGCCTAGTCCAAGCAGATTCCACTAATCCGCTCAGCAAGGGGAGCAACCAGCTGAAGCCACTTCCTTATGGAGTTAGGGCTGTCCTGCCCAAATTCAACATGTCGTGCAGTCGGTTTCCCCTTTCCCGTGGGAGGGTCTTATTCCCATCACTCACTGCGTCCATGAGAACTGCTGGGCTCCCCGACCTCTGACTTCAGCGCGGCTAAGGTAGGAATTCACGGTGCCTCTGGGTGGGTCACGTGCAGGGCCGGTCGGGCAAGCTGCATGCAGGGCTGTTCAGCTCCGCACTCCGGCGGCTCAAGCCAGTCGCTTTGGCTCGGATCACTTGTTCAGGACGGGCAGGAATTCAGGTGGCTCGAGGAGGGTGCCGTGCTCGCTGATCTTATTTTCACTAATAGTAGCCCCAGGACCTCATATTCGAGGGGTCTTTTGCACTTTAGTTTCTTCGTGGGTTGTGAGAGTCCATCTCTCTCTGTTTGGGTCTCTCCAGGGTGTTTTATTCTGGCATTTGAGCTGTCTCTCTCAGAGAGAGTCTCTCTCCTGCTACCTACCAGTCCGCCATCTTGTCTTCTCCCCCCTATTATATACATTTACCAAGTCTCTCAACATAACAATTGTGTATTTCAATATAGACCAACTGAAAAAGCACACAAAACAAAAAGCTTTTCACCTATACCTCGAGAAGGCCCAACACTAAATTCTTAGCGTCATGTCTTTCCTTCCTTTATACCTTATGGGGTTTAGGGAGCAGGGTATTTTTCTTTTCTTTTGTTTTTGAGACAGAGTCTCACTATATAGTTCTGGTCAGCTTTGTACTTGCTATTGAGCCTGGCTGCCTTCAAACTCTTGATCTCATCTCAGCCTTCTGAGCGCTAGGATTAGAGGTGGTGACACCCATTCTGGCTTACACACTTCTTTTCTTAAAATATACTTCTTTTTGGTAAATTCTCTTCATCTTTCCAGGAGACTTAATCTCTCTCTCTCTTTGATACCGTCTCAGACTTTTCCAAGCAGAGTCCACTGACCTCCAGTTTTGCTCCTGTAACACCTTCTCCATTACCTTATTATAGCTCTCATTGTATTGTGTAAACATGATTCTATATCAATTTCTCCATTAACTCTGAACATCTTATTGTGACTAAAAAATATGTCTTATGTATAGGAGATCCATCAACTTCTCTAACACAAGGCTGCTGGCACTGGAAACATCTGTTGATTGATGCTGTAATTCAGTTTTGGCTGGAGTTATGAGAAATGATGGTCTTTCTTAACCAGAGACTATTTGAAAAGTTGCCAATAGTGATAAACCACCATGATTATTTGCTTGGCCGACTTGATAATTTGTTGAAAAGTAAAATGGCTGTGTGAATATCCTGTTATTTATTTCTGATGGACAGCCCCAGCACTCACCTTTGGTCTCTCATAGTCTTGAGCCTTCTTAAACATTCTTCTGTTTGTTCATCCACACTGGATCTATTCTGAGGCAGACATGTTGCTATGGCCAACACAGCCAGCAATGACACATTCTACTTCATGCTGGCCATAGTCCCTGGTAACTGTCAGCCTTTCAGATATGACTGACAAGGATGGAAAGCAAAATATGTGGGAAAAAATATGAAATTAGTTCCCAGCTCTTACTTCCTCATTATGTAAAGATGATCTCATGTTTTCTGAGTGTAGTGTGGTGAAACTCACATGATTCAAGCCCTGAGAGGGTTTTATCAAAGAAGAATGGATATTTTTGACAGATACATGGGCCTGGCTAATGATGTCTCTGACCAGTGAGCATAGAAAGACAAACCTAAGCTCCACTTCCCAAATTCACACTGTACTTCAAGGGTACAAAGAAGGGTCAGTCCCTTTCACCAACTACAGAGTAACTGAAGCCACTTCATTTGCAGGACATAGAAGCAAGATTAGTCCAGATTCATTTCCTTAAGACAAGAACAAAACAACCTCAGTAACAGAGATGTCAGCTCTCATACATCCCTTAATCTGTGTCTTGTCATCTAAAACTTTTCAAGTTTTGTGTTAAAATAACAAAGCCCCCAGCAAAAGGTCATCCACCCAATCATTTTTAGTCTTAACTTTATAGTTAAACATTCAAAGTGCATATTTTTGCTTTCCTGTATAAGCATTTATGTAATCACATGGGATTTACCATGTTTATTGTCAAACAATTGATCTTTTCTTCCTAAATTCCTCTAGGATTTCCAGAAAGCTGACATGGCATTCATGTTTCCAACAGAAATAGCAAACAAGAACACAAGAGAGAAATGTTTGCATCTTGCTGAAATGTGGAGTATCTAGGGTTATCACTAAAAGGCCCTGGAGAAATGGCCACACAGAAAGGGAAATCCATGCAACTGTTTGGGAAGACAAATCACATTAAGGATGTTTATTTGAATTTGTAAAATTTTCCTTCTTCTGACTGTATTTGCATTTCATTAATATGAAGTTATTCAACCCGAGATGTATTTTGTGCTGCGTTTTATCCTTGATGTTTACAAGCAGACAGCAGAAATGACCCTAAACAAGTTCTTTGCTGATGAGAACCTTTATATTTATTGAATCAAAGAACTTTAAGTGAAAATTGTCTATTAAACATCTTAAATATTTAAATATAATATAAATGAATAAATACATCTCAAAAGTACATCTTCTGTAGATAAATACAAGTTTGTTATCTAGAAAACCACTGTTAGGAGGCATTAAACTATAAGGTTTCTACTCCTAAGCTGGCCGAAATTCAATGGGCTTTAGGCTTGATCTTTTCCAATTTGTGTTACCCAAGTTCTAATTAAGCAGGGTTTGTTTTAATGAAGTCAGAAGCCAGGTCTTGCCTTCTCACCTAGACTTCAATATTGCAATATTTCTTAATTAAGATGAAGCATTCCTTTTGGCTTTCATGGCCAGAATTTTCCATTTGTTCAGCTTATATGCCAGTTGGCTTCCACATCCTGCAAACATGTGCCTCTGGCATGGCTGGACAAATTGTGAACTTCTGTGGGATTAAAAATGTGCTATGTCCTTGGGAAACATTCTAATAACCTGGATTCCTATTTATTCTCACCATTGATCAGTCTTTTCCAAGTAATAACAAGCAACTAAGCAGCAGAGAAAGAAACAGTGAGATGTTGGCAGCAATATTTCCAGAGAAGTGTTCTGTCACCCTAAGCCCAGAGCCATAATTTAATGAAAACTAAATGGACAGACCTGAGCCAGAGTTCTTACTCCTATTTTTGGCCCCCACAGGCAATTTCAAGATAAAGGAGAGAAAGCCTGGAGCTTCCTTTGAGTTTCTTAGTGTGTGAACAGCAGTCCTCAGGCCTATGCGAGATTCTAGAGCTGGAATCAAAAGTGCCAGTTGTAGTCCCTGCTTTCCTGCAAAGGAGGTTTTCATTTCTCTGAGACTTGGTTTTCTCATCTTCAAAGAGAGATTTCTATCCTTAGACCAGTGTTTCTAAAGCTATGATGAGAATCACATTTTTTTTCCTTTGCATCAATGAATGAGAAAGATCACATTCATTGTAGAAATGTAAAGTATACATGAAATGAATTACCAGAAAAACAATAATGTTTGGATAGTGCAGCAATATTAAATAGCCATAAAATTTCTAAATGCTTACTCTATGTGTTAGTTATTTTTATCATTACTGAGACAAAATGCCCAACACCCAAAGTTAAATGAGGGTTAGCCAGCATGGGTTGGGAGACAAAGCAACCAACCCCACTCCTGTGGGGTCCGGTGACCACCACTGGGGACCTGTAGCTAACATTGGTTGGGAGAACCAATCAGCCACACCTCAGAGAAGATGAACATGGTTGGAAAAGCCCACCTCTTTCCCCCCTACCTTCCTCGGGTTCTAGGTTAGGAGAAACCTAGGTGCTTGACCCATTCCTCTATACCATGGATGGGTAGCCAATGTGGGAAGCACCTGGGACCCCATAACACATGCATCCAGAAGAAATCAAGAAAATGTCTAGATGAGAGAGCAAAAGGCAATCTCTAGCCTTCAGCCCACACACAACAAAGTCCAGGAGATATAGACATGGAAGAAAGCAAAAATTCACACACCTGAAATTTCTGAGATGACGGCAATTGAAGTAAAGAAACTACTTCATGAGGCTGTAAAAGAAATCAGATTAGAAATGATATTTCAGGTAAAAGAAGAGAAGAAATGACAAACATAATGAAAGCATTGCTGAGCATATCTAAAAAGACACAGATTAAAAAATAAGAGAGGCACAGGAAAATGAGGGAAACCTTGAATGAGCAACATAGAGAAGAAGTGGAATGCCTGAAACAGACTCAAAGAGATATCCAGAAAATTAAAAGCTCCACTGAAAGTGGGCAAAACTGCTTGAAAGACACTGAAGATAGGCTTTCAGACCTTGAAGACAGGATGGCAGCTAGTGATCACAAAAGGAAAGACTTCTTAAAAACAAGGAACCAAGAAACAGCAATTCAATAACTGAAAGATGACACAAAGAAAAATAATTAAGAATGATAGGTGTCATAGAAAAAGCAGGAGTCAACACAAATGGCATAAAAAGACTATTTACAGAAGTAATAGCAGAAAACTTCCCAAGCATGAGAAAGGACCTGACATACAGATAAGTGAGGCATATACAACTCCAACTAGCCATAACCAAAATAAATTGACACTCAGACATATAATAATCAAGATCTCAGAAATTCAGCACAAAAAAAAATATTTAAGGCTGTTAGAGAAAAGAAACAGATCACTTATGAAGAAAAACCCATCAGAATCACAACAGACTTCTCAATACAAACCATCAAGTGCAGAAGAGTTTGGAGTGAAGCATTTCAAATCCTGAAAGAAAATAACTTCCAACCCAGATTGATGTATCCTGCAAAACTATCTTTCAAAATTAATGGAGAAACAAGATACTTCCATGACCAAGAGCAACCAAAGGAATTCATGACCACCAAACCAATCCTACAAAGAGTATCTGGACATTCTAGAGAGAGATAAAACTGCCTACATTTCCAGGAACAGCAGCAGAGGGAGACCACAGAGTGGGGCAGACAATTGAATGGAGGGAAAAAGTAGGGAGCCAACAGGAAAATAGCAAGACAGAGATGGGCCAGTGCATGTTGGCTGCAACCATTAATGTAGATGGCCTCAATTCACCAATAAAAAACACAGGCAGAGTGGATCAAGAAACAAAATACACAAGAAACATATAACTCAAAAGGAAATTCATAGATGGAAAGTCAAAAGAGAGAAAACAGTGTTCTATGCAACAGGGAACCAGAAAAAAGCAGCCCATCAACCACAGAATGGATAAGAAAATATGACATTTTTATGCAATGGAAAACTATTCATCTATAAAGAAGGATAATCCTGAGGCTCTCATAGGTAGATGCAACTTGTGATCAAGCTCTTGAGTGAAATGGTTCAGACTCACAGGGGTTAACATCTCCCATAAAAAACTTCAGTATAAAAAACTGAAGGAGTTAGTGGGATCCAAAATGTACAAGAGTTATTATGAAAGTCAAGGGGGAGGAAACGTCTAAAAAGAGAAGGTGGTAGCCATTGTTAATTCCTTATTATTTTGTTTTAAAGTCCTGTAAAGTCCATTTATTGTTCTGATTTGTTTGGTTTTATTCTGTTTTGTTTGGTTTGATTTTAATACATCTGATGATATGTACAGCTATTTTGAAGATAACCAGAGACATTATGGCAGCCATTGTTGATTTCCTATTATCTTGTTTTAAAGTCCTGTATTACTTTCACTTCTTTCTTTTGATTGTCTTTGTTTTGTTTTATTTTGTTTGGTTTTATTTTCCTTAAAATAAAAAAAACAAAGTTAAATCAGGAAATATTTATTTTGACCCACAGTTTGTAGAGGTTTCTGAGCATGGTCAGCTGACTCCAGGGCAGGGTGGCAGGACAGAGAGACATCAAGAGGAGAAACAGTCCATGGCAAAGCAAGTCAGACAGAAGGCAGCCAGCAGTGAAGCATCAAACACAGCAAGCAGCAAATGATAGCTGCAGCCCTCTTTCTGTCCCTCATAGTCTATCCAGGTTACCCATGGCATCCTCAATCCTAGCATCTCACCATTAATCCCAGCATCACATCCTTAATCATAGCATCACACACCCTAGATCCAGCCATCTCCAAAATGCCCCATCTATGATTGCATGAGGCTTTGGGAGGACATCTTGATACAAGCTATAACACTCTTTTTTTGTATTTATCTCTCCATGAATGAGTGATGGTGTATGGACCAGTGGAGGAGCATGGCCGGCACCTTAAGGAGCATTGTTTTGAATGTTACATTTGGTCCCTCTTAGCTGTAAATGCTAGTTAAGTGGCAAAATAAAAACTGGACTTCTGGAGTGCCTTAGTCTCTCAGGGTATCTATGTTAAAATATCATAAACTAGTTGGTTTAAAAACAATAGAAATTTAAACTGGGCATGGTGGCATGCACTATAATCCCAGCACTCAAGAGGCTGAGGCAGGAGGATTGTTGCAAGTTCAAGACCAGCATGGGCTACAAAGTGAGCTCAGGGTCAGCCTGAACTGCATAGTGAGACCCTGTCTCAGAAAGACAAAAAGCAAGCAAACAAACAAACGGCAGAAATTGACTTCTCATAATTCTGGAGGGTAAGAAGTCCAGGACTAAAAGCCCCAGTGGCTTCCTTGTTTGGCAATGGTTTGTTTCCTGGTCCACAGTTGACCATCTTTTCTCTGTGTCCACACATAGGGGAAGGGTTCGTGGATCTCTCTGGCGCATCTTTTACAAGGGCACCAATCTTACCACAAAGACTACACTCTCATGGCCTAATCTCCTCTGAAAACTCACAGTCCTAAACACTATCATACTGATTGTTAGGGTATTAACACAAGAAGTGGAGGGGGACCCCATATGACAGAAATATTCAGACTATAGCATGGAATAGGCAACGAACACTAAAATTGTGGAGGACCGACAGGACTATGCTCCTTCAAAGAAGCTGTCTCCATTTTGGCTAAATCTGGCCCTATTTCCATGTATTGATACTTGCAGAGATGGCTAAGTTTTGTCTTTATCCCCTCAAATGGCTTTAAGTAATGCAAATAAGTCTAGCTAGGTGCTTATGTGTAGTCTTTAAAGCAATGCCCCACCTGAAGCTCCCAAGTACTATGTGTGAGCTAGGTCAAGAGATGCCATAGTGCCTGCTAAGACTGAGCCTCGAGGAAAGAGGCTATGACTTCTCATAGCATGAAGCACCCAACCCCAGAACAGTGGATACTGACCCAACCTGTGATATGTGTATTAGTCTTTCTGCATCTCTCTCTCTCTCTCTCTCTCTCTCTCTCTCTCTGTCTCTGTCTCTCTCTATTGTAGAGGTGATTTCAGGCTCCTGCATAACACAGCTCACAGCACTCACACTCATATACTTCCTGCCTTTTGCATAGTCACTCATCCCTAAGCCATTCCCCTCTGGATGAATGAACAAAACCCTGGTTCAGCCCTGGGTTAAGACCTTCATTCTGGTTAGCTGGTTAGCCATCATTCTAGCTGGGCTTAGAGCCCTCTTGGTGCCAGACAACTAGAAATATATTTTAACACCTTTATTTTCACCATGGGTTGCACTGGAAGTGGTAGATTGGAGTTAATCTATTGGAATTCCAGTACATTTTCCCTGGAATTAAAAATGTGAACTCCAGGGCTGGGGATTTAGCTCAGTGGCATAAACACTTGCCTGGCAAGCTTAAGGTCATGAGTTTGATCCCCGGTACCAAAAAAAAAAAAAAAAAAGTGAACTCCTCCAGATCACGATGAGGTCTGGGAAGGGATTTCTATAGAAATAACCATTTGAACAATGGATTTCTATATCTTCCTTTTCCTGTCAGTCTTTCTGAATAACTATCTGGAATCCTGAGCCCACCCCTTGGTCTTCAGGACATCAAAAGAAAGCTACTCAACCTCTCTGTGCCTCAGTTTTCTTACATCTAAAATTAAATACTTTTGGTAAAAGTTTATTTTGATATAATTTCAAACTTAGAGGAAAATTGCTAGATTAATACTAACAAATCCTAATTTTTATTCAGATTCCTTCATTTCCCATTCTTACTCTCTCCTTTTTCCCTTTTTTCTTTTCTGAACCATTCAAGAGTAGCATACATTCATTTCACTCACAGAAGTTTTTTGAGGATTAAAGGTATTAATAACTTTGAAATACTTAAAATATTGTCTGGAACATATAGTAAGCTCTCATAAAACATTAACAGGTATGCTTGATTTTCAAAGGTCTTTCCAGACGTCTGAATGAATCTCAAACTGTAGTAACTGGGGACAACCCCACATAGAATTTCCAGCATACTCAAGGTTCACCCCTATGCTCTGCCTTTCTCAAAAACTTATGCCAGATTCACTTATTTTCAAATGTATTGTATTTGAACAACTCTAAAAAATGTTGTCTAGGTGTTATGTAGCTAACCTTGAACGCTGTTAGTAAGAATACCTGCTCTTGGGCCGGGGATTTAGCTCAGTGGCTCAAGTGCTTGCCTGGTAAGGGCGAGGTCATGAGTTAGGTCCCTGGTACAAAAAAAGTCTGCTCTAAATTACTATATTTTATTAAATCCAACGCATTCTGGGTTTTTTTTATTTTTCTTCTTCTGTTTTAAACAATACCAGGTTAACATGGTATTAAATTTATGAGGAGTGACTAGGACCAAACCCTCGCCCTTTCCATTCTTTGGGGAAATGATAAAAACACTGATTTCTAGGAAATTCAAATATGATCCTTAGAACTAAACACTCCTAAAGCATCTTGAATGCCTCCTATTTCTGTTACCAAATACGTCTATGCCTCTGACTCAGAGAGAAAATGCTGATATGCGTGATGTCTTCTCTAACCCTGGCACTGGTTTCATTTTAAGCTGAAACAGAACTTTCCTCTCTCACATTCATTATGGGTTCCTTTGCTTCCTGATTTCCTGCTTCATCCAGACCCTGCTGTGCTGAATTGAATTAAGGGTGAAAAAAATACTGATTCAGATTCATCTTCATATATCCAGATCCAGCTATGGAAAAGAACAGAAAGACTGTTTGATTCACAGTCATTTAAAATCATTCCACATGAGTCATATATCAGAAAGAAAGCAAACCAGAGACCAACTGGTGTCCAGAAAGACCCACTCTCTTCTATGCCCAGAATCTAGAAGACTGTGTGGGTTGCCCAAGTGACTCATTGCTCTTTGCAGAATATTTTTAAAACATTCATAAGTCTTCCAGGCCCTCCTGTCAGAATTACCAGGTGATCCAAACAAACCCCATCCTTTCCCCATCAAGATTTACCCATATTATGATTTTTGTGACTCATGGGGCCTGTGAAAGGTAAAGGAAGCAAAGTAGATCCTCCTTCCAGCCCAAGACAAATTATGTCTGTCCATCTGGAGCCAACTTAGCTTCACATCGCTCTCACAGGGAGACTGTGAATGTGGGGCTTCCCATATTGTCACAGCCCACATGAATGCTCTGTTCCCTAGAAAATCTATCATTTACACCACACAACGTGGCATTTGGTGAGACACTCTGTATGATGTATGTGTCTTATGCCTTGGGCTAACCTATGAAGACCTAGTGAACAGGGCATGTTTATGACACCTTGATTCCTTTTGGAGCAACCTCAGAATGGATTGGATACTGACTAGGTATGAAGTTTGCTTCTCCAGAAGGCCTCACTTTTTCAATAAGGAAATTATTCCCCCCACTTTTCAAATCTTTGGCTCCATCCCCAGTGGGTAGTGGTCCAAGTGCCTACTGTACAATGGATACATGTCCTATGAAAAAGAAAGAGCATTTCTACTGCTGTCATAGACTCAGGCAAAGATACCCATTCCAGAACACACTTGACTCACACATTTGTGTCTGGTATTACTCTCTTCCCAAAGAGTCCAAGGACTTTTACAGAGATAAGGAGACATACTGATATGCAGCTCATCTAAAAATCTGAAATACAGTTCCATAGTTTCCTTTAAAACAAACAAAAATTTTTTTTGGAGACAAGGTTTTGCTATGTAGTTCAGGCTGGCTTTGAACTCATTATGTAACCCAGGCTGGTCTGGAACCCTCCTGCTTCAGCCTCCCATGTACTGGGATTATAGGCTTGTGCCACCATGCCCCACAATTCCTTAAAAATTAAGCATAGGGGCTACGAGTATATTTCAGTGGTGGAGTACTTGCTCCATATGCACAAAGCTCTAGGTTCATTCTGAGAACCACTGGCACCAAAAAAGTTAACCATACAACTACCACTTACACTGCAATTTCTCTCTTGAGTATGCACCCAAGACGATAAAAACATATGCCCATGTAAGAACTTACATATGCATAATCACAGCAGCATTATTTATAACTGCCCAAAAGTAGAAACAATTCAAATGCTTGCCAACTGATAGATGGAACTAAAGGTAGTCTAGCCACACAATGAGATGTTATTTGGTCATAAAATACAAGGTGGAAATAGATACAAAAACATGGTTGAATCTCAGACACCACACACCACAGTCTTTGCGTGAAAGATGCCAGCATCAAAGGCCATGTATTGGGTGGTGTTATTGACGTGAAACGTTCAGGTTAAGCAAACCCTTAAACACAAAATATATTAGTGGTTACGACAAACTGAGGGGTGGGATGAGTGGGTGGAAAAATGAATGATTGTTAATCAATACTAATTAACAGTATTGATTAACTTTGGGATTAGGAGACATTCTGAACATACAGTTATATCTTGGTTTTCAGCTGCTTTGAAATTCATCAAATTTGGGACTCAATGAATTTTGACACAAAAGGTTTGTTCCTATATTCATTGTTTGCTTGGTACTTAACACACAAGTTAGAACTTGTTGGTGCCCATTGCCTCGGGACTCACCGCCCTTTCCAGCCCAATTTGTGTGGTACTTGTTGCACTTCCTGGAACCAAGTAACAGCAAGTACTGAGGCACCACTGTAGTAGTGACAGTTGCACGTATGTGTTAATATACTAAAATCCACTCACTTATACATTTTTAAAGGTAAAGTTTATGGAGGGAAGCAGCAAAATTCACATGTGAGTGAGGAACAAAAGACATAACACATTAACAATGGTGACATTAAAAATAAGGAGTCAAAGTGAATCTTAGGGCCAAGGATATCTTACTGACTTTACTACTGCCACTGTTGGACTTGACCCCCTTTCTCTGAGTTTCCTCAGCAAGCATAGGCTCTTGTAAACATGGTCGGTGCCTTGCAGCTCCTTCCCAAAGCCTAGATCAGGACTATCATCCACACTGTTGGGCTTATTCTCAAGTGGGTTTTGACCTGGCCCTACACCTTTGGACAGCATAGGCCTTCTCTGCTTCCACACTGCTAGTTTCTGTTGAAAGCAAGTCTTTCATTGTAGTGCAGATGATCCCCAAAGCTATTCTCACCCACCAGACTGTCAAGCTAATTGTTTATAAAACATCCAGAACTGCTTGTCACAGAACATCAATTATCTCAGTCCAACAGAACCCCTTGGTTGGGTACAGCCTCTGTGTAAGGAAGAGTCCTGGTGACATTTATGGGAACAAAGGTTCACCTAACACCTTTTTCAGTCCAGCAAATATCAGAAACCCAGGAGTGATGCCACTTTCCTGAGACCCTGGAGCTGCTCTCAAGGAATTTTGTTTTCCTTTTACTAGAACTGTGTTTGGATATTTGAAAAACGTTTCTAGCCCTAAAAGACTAAAAAGTTTAGGACTTTGGCCTTAAATTTCTGCTATAGCACAAGGAAACTGCAGTTTCCCTGCCTGTGTTTCAACTACATGATTATAGAGCTGCTTGTGCTGGGCAGAGCTTGGGCTTTGCTGGGCACTTTCACAGTCTTCCTTTGGCACAGTATCCCTTTAATGGAGGCAGAGCAGATGGAGTTATTAGTTGTCATCTGCAGAGAAGTTCAGAGACTTACTATGTTTCAGGAGTCATTCTTAACGGAGCTCACACACCTACACTCTACATATAGTGCTCTTTCCAGGATGCAGAGAGCATATAGGGTTCAGTGTGGGCCGGAAGATGAATCTTCTTTACCACTCCTGTATCAATACTTCTTTGTTCCTCAGCTCAACTTCCCATAGCATTTCTTAAGTTATGATATTTCTCATTCAAAGAGGTAGAAAGTGTAATTCTGAAGAAGAAAGCCAATGTTTCTAACTGATAGTGACTACCAAACCTTGTTTCAAAGAGTAGACTTGTTTTTAAACAAGCTTTATTGTTTAGCTATGTTGATTCAGCCACAGTGGTTGTTAACTAGCAACAGTCTATGACATTAGAAGAGGAATAGATTTTGATTTGTCAGCCTTATACCTCATTTCATCTGAAGCATTAACCAAATAAGTTGTTGGCACTTTAGGCAATGCCACAGAAACTAATAAAACAAAATCCTACAAGTAGATCTCAAGTTGGATAGGTTGGTCCTGAACCTGAAGACATACCTTTCTTTTTGGAAAAGGCTGCAATTTAGGATTGGCTGTAGTTCATTTTTCCATAAGGCCTGCATCTCTTAACCTCCACAGCACAGAGGGTTTATTTGTCATACCTGGCATTCAACTGAAGCTTGAATTAACGAAGCTTTATTTTAGCAAATTTTGGTTAACAGGTGATTCTGTGGTTTCAACTTGATTTCTTTATTATTTTCATTTTCTATACCCAGCTTAGAGTTCTAAATCCATACTCAAAAGCATAAAATTCCCCCAATGTGCAAGGGCTAGGTGCCTGTGGAACAAACAGAGCTACCGCCAAGCACCCTCAGGAGTTCAGAGGCCAGGTTCAAGGCCCTAGTGTATTGTGTACCAAAAGCATTAGCTCAACAAGAGTCCAGGAAAGAGTACTCTGGCAATCAAATCTGAAAATGAGCTCCTCTAATCAAAAAGTATTGAAAGAAGCTCATATGAATACTTGCTATTAAATGATATTAAAAGCAAAGTTAACCAGGTTGCATAATTCTAAGATGTGGATAGATTTAGAAAGCAAAAGCTCTACTGACCACATTAGACATTTCATTGAATATCTGACTCCTTCAGGCAGGCAATGGGCTTCTATTTACTTAGGATCCTGGCAGGAAACAAACAGTGCTTTCATCTGAAATTGAAGGAGATTTTTAATGATGGGGCTCTTTTCTGAGCCAGGATTAAGGGGATCTCAACAGATATTGGGGAACTCAAAGGCCCACAATGACTCAACAGATATTGGGGCTCAACAGATATTGGGGAACTCAAAGGCCCACAATGACATGGGTACCATTACTACTGCTAGACCTGAATACTAAACCTGAGAGTCAGGAAGCAGGAAATACTACTACCAGAGCTTGGCAAGAGCAGCAGCCATAGAAAGAGACGGTCCAACAGGAGCTGTGACCCTGGAGGAACATGACCAAGGCCTAGAGGGAGTGACAGCAAATGGCCACATGACCTTCATCTCACTGACCAAATCAGAAGGCAAGGGACCCTATACAAAAACGGCCATGGAGGCCAGACTAAGAGCACAGGGCAGAGCCCTGCAGAGAATGTACTGCGCTGTTACAGCCTCACCTAATTGAAAGATGTTGTTTATAACTACATGCAAATGTTTTCTCTTTTTTCTCTATTTGAACAGACCAGTTGTATTCTGTCTGTTTTCTCTGGACTATTTTCCCTCTAAGACATTTATTCTCCTTATTTTCATTGTTGAATCCAAGAAAGCTAAATAATGAGGTCAAGCTTGCAAATTAAAATATAAAAAAAGCAAGCGGTTCTGTCTCTTGGGAAGATAGGTATTTTTATTTATATTTTTATGGCTAAATGTTCTTTGTTTTTAGAGTAGTTTTAGGTTCACAGTAAAACGGAGCATCTGCTACAGAGATTTCTCACACATTCCTATTCCAATACATGTACAGCCTTTCCCATTTTTAACTTCTGTCTGGAATGGAACACATTTTACAAGGGAGGATCCTTGATTGACATATTGGTATCATTTAAGGTTCATAGCTTCCATTATGGTTCATTCTTAGAGTTGTGTATTCTGTGGGTTTTGGCAAATTTACAGTGACATAGTTCTACCATTATATCATATCTGTAGGCCAGTTTCACAGCCCCCAAATCCTGTGTGTCTGCCTATTAGTCCAGGTTTTAATTTTTAGACATCATGATTTTAAAAAAAGAAATCAAGAGATTGCATGCTTGACATTAAAAATCTAATATGTTCCTGGCATACAAAACAGAATAAAAAATTATAATGTAGTGAATTATTGCCCAACATTACTGGGAAATGCGATGGTATAGTTAGGAGTATTTCTATAGACAATATAACAAATCTACCACTTTCTAAATGTTTAAAATACATTTGTCATCAGCATGTCAAACAAATAGAAGTAGTGAACATCAAAACACAATTTTATTTTAAATATGTGCTCAGTAAGGGTGATCTTCTCTAATCCAGAAAACAATGCTGACTTTTCTGACATCTTTAAGTCACAAAACACAGCTTAATTCAAAAACAGAAATTGTGAAGCCCAAAATATTAGTTAATACATACTGAACCTCAAGTTAGAGCAAAATCTTCCCTTCCCCATCCAAAACTTGCTTCAAACAGGAACTCTGAAGGACCAGAGGGATGAGGTTGCCATCAATGTCCCACTCCTGTTTCTTCACCTTTGGTCACAGGGTCTCAGTCCCTCTGGGGCATAGAAGGGATGAAAGGAGAATAAGGAAGGCCCAGGAGAGGTTATTTCTTGTTGATGACTTTAGTTTCTCTGAATCCAGTATGCTCTGAACTCAGTAGATGCTGCAAGATCTTTTATGGACATTCCTAAGGGCTCATTGGAGTCTCCCTTGTGGGGATTCCTTGAATAAGTGTTGCTTTCTGTCTCCGGCTGCTGTTCCCACTCTCTTATACATGTCTTCTAGTCTGCTCTGCATAGACTTTTACTGTTGGAGCCTCTTTGTTCCCCCAAGTTATCCTTTTGGGTAAGAGTTTATATTAGTTAGCTATCAGTATGTAACACCATGAGAATTTATGGCTTAAACAAACATTTATTACCTCAGTTTCTATGGTCAGGAATTGGTTCAGTCCAAGTCCAGCTTAGTTGAGTTCTCTGCCTCATGGTCTCTCACGAGGCTGGGGCTATAGTCACCTCAAGGCTCAACCGAGCAGGAGCTTTCTCCCAATTCACTCACACAGTTGTCATCAAAATGGCAGCTTGTTGTAAAGAGAAGGCCTTTGCTCCTCTCTGGCTTTTGACTGGAGGCCACCCTCTGTTCTCTGCCATGTGGGTCTCTCCACCACGGCAGCTTGCTTCATCCAAACATGTGCTCAGAGAAGGCAACAGAGAGCAAAGCAAGAAAGATACCACAGTCTTCTGTTTGTTTGTTTACTTGTTTGTTTGTTTGTTTGTTTGTCGAGGTAGAGTCTCACTATACAATGCAAGCTGGCCTTGAACTTGCTTATGTAGCACAGGCTGGCTTCAAATTTGCAATGACCCTCCTCCCTCAGCCTCCCAAGTACTGGGATTACAGGCCTGTGCCACCATGTCCAGCAGCCACAGTCTTTTGTAACTGAATCATGAAAGAGATATCCTGTCACATTTGTCATTTGCCACTCATTAAGCAGAAGTCATGAGGTCCAGCCTCTCTCCTGTGGTACAGATTACATGAGAGCATCAATAACAGGAGGCAGCCATCCTGGAGGATGATTTTTGAGAGCTGCCTACCACAGATTCATACAGTTTGATCTCACCTCTCTCTGTATGACACACGGATGGTCCATGGGAAGATGATTATTGTTTCCGAGAAGCTCTGCAACAGAATAAACACTTCTCTCCAGCTGCTTCTGGCCTCCAGCTTTCCCAAGTATAGGAATCCCTGACCCAATCCCTGGACTGCAGTTCCTCCCCAAGGAAACACAATCACCAATCACCAAATGGCCTCTGTGACTGCCGCCTCCTGTTATTCATACCCTTGTGTCATCTATGTCCTTTGAATGCCATGACCACTACTTCTGGAGCATGGTTTTTACAGCATCTTCATATGACAATATGTTTCACACTCATTTCAATATGAGTCACCTCATCTTGTGCCACAGTTGAGACTTAGAAAGAGACCACTTGAACATCCTCTGCACATTTAAAATCACCCTCCTTTGATGATCCAAAAAACCCTCACTAATTTGATATTGTTTGTCACTTTGATTATCTAACTTCATGTTCCTGGGATGGGGGAGAGAAATGCATAGGTACCGACTTTATTAATTCCAGACATCTGCTTTCATGGTGAAATTATACCTATGAATAATACATTTTAAATGCATGGATATATTCTTTGTCTTTAATAGATTAATCTTTTTAAACTCTATTCTGAGATGAAGACACTTCTTACTTTCCTCTTTGACATTTTTATTTCACAGATTTTGTAACAAAATCTTCTAAAAAACAAAGTAGTAGAGTACAGTGGATTCACAGCCCAGTACAGTGCATTTTTGTCTCAGCTCATTTATAACAATGCCTGGAGTACACCCTTTAAAACACTTAGTAAATCCATTTGGTTTTGTAACTGCACTGGTTTGTTTCCCAGAATACTTCTCCACTAACTTAAAATGCCCATTATCAGCAGGCTTGGATGTTTAATTTTGAAATCATAAGAGCCAGATTCTTGATGTCTACAAGTTCATTCCTGGAAGAATGTTATCCTGGTTTATAAAGTGACATTATTTCATTTATCATTCCCAAGTATTTTACTGTAGGTGTCATTAGGTTTGGCCAGAGGCAAAAAAGTTCGAATTCCTTTTTATTTATTTTTTCCTGAAATGAGAAACAGACAGAGAGATGAACTGTTTACTGTATGGCAGTGAGTAGTGAATTTATGAAATGAAATACCCTAAGAAGTAGGTAGAGAGAGGAAAACATCAAGTTCAGAATTTGCAGCCTATTTACAGAGAATTGGGACAAAATACCATGGAGGCTTTGAAGAAGAGGTCCAAAAATTAATGTGAAAACTCCAAAAGACAGTATCTCCCTAGGCTCAGTAAGAGACAGTGCTATAGGGAGGAATAGTATTCTGGGTAGCAGCGACACAGAGGCTTCTCGAAATAAGAAGTATCTTAAACTGCGAAGAAGAATCCATAGATGTTTGTTCCTCGGAGGGCATCCCCAATGATCCAGGAAGCTTTCAGTGTCTTCCTCAGGAGCCAAACAGGACTCAGACCTGATTCCCCTCTCACACTCTTCACGGTGAGTACAAAAGCCTCTTCAGAAGTCCTCAAATTTCTCCCATAAAATAGCTTGAGGCAGGGCTGCTGTCTTTCCATTCTGGATACTTAGTACTCAATGTATAGAGAATATTCAACAGATATTTGTTGAGCAAATTTGTAAATAGGTAAGTAGGAATGAGGTAGAAGGCAGTCCAAATTTAAAAGATCAAAGGGAGGATACAGGAGAGGAAATTTGGTTAGTACACCAGGGAGCAAAAGCCCCTGAGACCTTGGCTTCCACCCAGGCATGGCTGCCATCTTGCCATCTACTGCTCAAGCTTTTTTGGCTTTAGATCCTCAAAGCTTAACTTCCCTCCTGCTTTCAAAATCTACAGTTCAGAACA
Organism: Dolichotis patagonum; assembly: GCA_004027295.1. Taxonomy (NCBI): domain Eukaryota; kingdom Metazoa; phylum Chordata; class Mammalia; order Rodentia; family Caviidae; genus Dolichotis; species Dolichotis patagonum. The sequence continues at coordinate 11,900 of PVJX010023037.1, read as the reverse complement.
TTTATCTTCTTAGTGTATATATTTAGTCTCTGGCTCTTAATCAGATCTGCTTTCCTTCTATTTCCTTTCAACATTTTTGCCTCTGATCAACACTCAATCACTCTTTTTTCCTCCAGAACCTGATATCTGAATCCCTCCTGATATGCCGCACATTTGCAATGCTGCGAGAGTCTCTAGCTTCTCCCTTACCCATTCTCCCATTATTCAGGATCTCTGCCGCCCCTTCTCAAGGCTCATTCTTGAACAGCCATCTACAGGAGGTAGAGAAGGCAAACTTGGATGAGAAACTGATTTAGATACATTAAAGAAAGTGCTCCTAAAAGGCAACCACAGGATATGAAAAGTGTTATTGTATTTTTGTACTTTCCATTGGTTGTAAGAATTTGAGAGGTCTAAGAAGAAGAATAAGGAGGGAGATAGGAGAAGAGAAAGGAAGAGAAAGAGAAAGGAGGTGGAGGAGGAGAAAATACATCAAAGGGAGAACTGTCTTGTTATAACCCAACTCTTCCAGAGCAACACCCTGCAGAAAAGAGCCCCATTGTTCAATGTGTTGTTTACTTCTTAATCTATAGCTTACCTGGTCCCCTTTCTCCTGAAGCTCTCTTTCCTTTTCTCCATGATTCCCCAGATCCTAACTTAGTCTATCAACCCTCAGTCCTCTTTGTGGATTCCTGTTCCTGTCCAAGCCATAGTGCTTGTTTTCCCTAACCTTCTCTTCTATGTGCTTTTCTTAGGCCTCCATCACTCCTTGGTTTCAGCCACCCATAGAAAGACACTGATAATGTCAAACCCCTTGTCTTTACTTAGATTGCTCTTCTGTGATTATGGACTTAAGAATATTTTGGCTATCTTAAATTGTATATGTTGCAAGCACTTGCAACTGAGCACACCTGTTGCTGAATTCATCATTTACACCACCCCAGTCCTGTTTTGTACAATGTGTTATTGAGATTGGTACCACTAATCATCTTACTGGCCAAGTCAAAGCCGGAACTCACACCTCCACTGACCACATGCACACACACTAGCCAAAATCAACTTCCATTAATTTCATTTTCTAAAGTTCTCTAGAACCCTTCAGTGATTGCCCCCCCCCATTCATTCCTCTAAGCTGCTGCAATACTTCCTATCTAATATGGGTATTCCTACTCTTGGCTCACTGATTCATTCTCCTAACAGCCTCTATGCTTTTTCTAAAACACATATTCATGTCTTACTGAAAGCATTTCAGCATCTCTCCTTTTCATGTTGTATAATGTCAAGTTTCTCTCATGAAATTTAAAAGAACTATAATCTGGTCTTTCCTTTTCTGTAGCCCTTTATGTTCTCTGCACTCCCACAGCTGTTTTTAGTTGCCCAAATATACCATGTTTTTCATATCCCAGGATTTTCCAAGCTTTCCTTGGGCCCAGAACAGAGAGGTGCTTGCTGAAAATAGTTGGGTAACCAGACACTTGGCTATGAAAGACACCCATAGTTGCTGGTGCTTCTGGTTTAAAACAAACCCACAAGTCAATAAATAAACAAATAGTCTAATTTATTTTTTGTTCCTACCCAGGAATATATAAATTAATATTATATAAACAATGTCTTCATAAGTATGGCTCTGTCATTTCTGTAGCAAGAGACTTTATCTTAATTCTGTTAGTGTAATTCAATCTTGCTTCCTTTTTTTTATTAAGCTGCATTTATTATACAGAGGCTTTTATGGTCCTCTAAATGTATGCTTGCTGTTCTCTTTGCAAATTATATTTTCCAAATATCTACTCTTCCTAGAACTATTTTTCTATTGGAAGCCAGCTATTACTTTTCCAAGAATGGCAGTGTAAAGCTCAATTATGTGTTCAGAGTAGAGAAACCCTAGAGATTTTGGATTTATATCTCCCCAGATCCCCATTCCATAATAATATAGCATTCTGATTTTGACCAAACCTTGGGACTTTTGCCTATTGTCCAAAAATAGGTGTGCACACATTGTTCGAATCAGTAAAATATGCTGGCATTGTCCAACCACAATCTCTTGACCACTCAGAAAAATGCGGAGCACTTGGCAGAAGCCCATAGCTATTCTATCACAGGAGCTTGTGTTCCCTTTTCAAAATGTAGCCACCTGCCTTTGAGAAATAGTCAAATTTCTTTTTTATTAGCATTTTTAGCTTCAATTATATTATTCATTGGAAAAGTCATCATATATGCTTTTATGTAAAACTGGCCCCAGTTCATTTAAGCAAAGGATTTTTCAAAAGAATGCAGTACTCAGTGGCTTAAGAATCATCAGGAAGGCTAGAATCAAGTTAACTCATGCAGTTTCTCCAAGGGTGCACTATTCAAAGGGTGTGCTCTTCCTTTGAATCTGCAATTTCATATGGGTTTATGCACTGACTTCTTCTTTGAAGTTACTCTTACGCATAGATCAAGGTGCTAATGCAGGAATTCTGCTGTATTTCCAGTTACACCTTAAGGAACCAATACCACTGTGTACTTTTCTCCTGGGCTTACTATGGGATGGGCATTGCTAAAAATTTCACTTATTCCATGACCAAATAAATCCTTACCCCTTGACTAGGGGCCTCCAGTGACATGCTGTGCTCTTAGCAATGTTAAATTAGCCCAAGACCAGAAACTTGGAGATTCTAATATTCTCATTGAAACCAAGGAGTCATTTCAAATGCAACGCCATTCACCTGTATTATCAGGCTTCAGAGAACATCTATTGAGGTGGCTAAGAAGGAATACTTAAAGAACAAGGGAAAAAAACTCTAGAACACTAGGCCTATGCACTGCCTTTGACCCAAACCAGGCCCTAGAGGATTCTCTGCAGGTCTTGCTTCCTTAAGGCACCAGTTTGTAGTTAATAGTCTAGGCCAGTGTGCCGTGTACTCTCACCTGCTTTCCAACTTCAAAGGAGACTAACAACCAGAGTCTCCCATGGTCAGCTTCTGTAGGGGAAGAGCAGTTCACTGTGCCATAAGATATCATAGACAGGAAGTTCTCCAAATGTACAAATCCGTTTCTGAACTTGAGCATAAGAAATAATGACAAATGCCTACTGCAGTGTTTCCAGACTAATCCTTTGTTAGGATATTTTGAGATGAATATGCCCTCTGCACTTGTGATTTGCTTGCACTAACTTTTGCATCTCTTTCTGTCTCTCTGATGAGATATGAGTTGATGCTGCAGTGATACCACAACCCATCAAATCTAGCTGCCATTATTTGTGTCATTCTACTATTTTATGTACAGATACCGGTAAAGAAATGCTGCCAATTGACCTAAGACTTGTTAAAGGATATGTTTCAAAAGTACAAAAAATAAAACTATCATGTAAATTTTAAGTAAGCACATGTTGAAACATTCATTCAATTTATTAATTAACGAGGCAACAAATATGTTAAAGCCAACCCAAAGGGTTCTTGAGAAGATGTACATAGAGGCAATTTAATGGATTGCTGGACTAAATTTAAATAAAACACAATGCTTGTTAAATCAGACAAAGCTACAGACATAATCATTAGGTTTATCCATGTCACAGGATAAAAATTACTTGCATTTCTCCTGGACCTAAGTCGGCAAACTAAACTCTTCCCTACAAAGTTGTAAATTAGACAACTAAAGAGAAAATCAAACCTGGCACAGCATCTAATCATCTAATCATCTCTTTGTCTATTTCCAAGTCTGAAATGATATTCTTGACAGTTTCAAAGCTTTCAAACCATTTAGAGTTATATTGGAATTTAGAATAGAGTTTTATCGTGTATTAGCCTTGTACATATATAAAAAAGAATATGTTAATAAATTGGAGAGTTTTATGTGCTCGCTTTCAAAGCCAAACTCTTATAATTCATTTTTCAATTCAGTGCCATCAAAATTTATACTTTTTTCCATGCAGTATTGTTCTCTATTCTGTCAAATTATGGCAACATAGTATTTCTTTTAAGCATTTCTCTCTTTTCTTTGGAATTTTCTTCTAAGAAGATGAGAGTCATTCTATAATTTTTGATAGTAAAGCATTTTTTTATATTTTCAGATGTCAATAGAATATTACAAAGCAAAAATTAATAATCACAGTTATCCCTCAAAGGGTCTTTAAATATATTTCCCTTGGTGGAAAGTTTGTTCTGTAAATAACTAAGTTCCTGAATGCTCAGTCAGTGATAACCACACCAGCACTGTTTCCTTACTGAAAGAGAGGGTATTGTTAAGACATTCTAATTACAGAGATGCTATAATGTAAGATATACAAATTAGAATTGATGAAATATAGACAACTTTAGCTAGACCTATGGATACATAGAGACATAACTGTGTACATATGTTATGTTTGGACTTTGTATTATGACTGGATTTTTTATACTTTCATAAAAAATATACTTTTATATATTTTTATTATATATTAGTAAGAGATCACTTCTCTCCCTGGATTTTAGCAGGACAGTAACTACCCAGCTACTTATACATTTTCCAACATCCCTTACTGAAAGGGACAACCATGTCACTAAATTTTGGCCAGAGAATAAAAGCAGAACCGCTATTTACAAGTTTCCTATCTCATTTTCAAAGAAATCTTTTTCCCTCTGCTAATTGTTTTGGCTTATTCTGTGAGTTAGCACGAGCACATGGTGCCAGAAAATCAGATTGACTTGTGGCAATGAAGTCACCCTCCACCGTTTAAACACAAAAAAGAAAACAAAGAAAAAGAAGGAACAAAGTCATTGGATGACTGCACAGAGCAGAACTTTTTATCTGCCTCATCACATTGGACAGTCATATATTGTTTGCATTGTTCTTTTGGGAGGGTCTGTTTGTTATACCTGCCTTGCCCACTTACCCATATGCTACACTGATGCTCCAAGTCCTAGCCATTTTGCAGTTTTTCCAGAACAGTTGGAGCCATCTTTATAACTCAAGGGAAGAGACTAGGTAACTCTAAAATGAAGCAGGTCTGAAAATTTTGGTAATTAAAACTCTATAAAATTTCAGAAGCTATTATGGTTTAAATATGGAATGTCCCTCAACAAGGACTCATATATTAAGGCTTGATACCCAATGCAGCAATGTCCAGAGGTGCAGCCTAGACATGTGATTGAGTCATGAGGACTTCAGTGGCATCAGTAGGTTACATCAGTGAGATAATAATTTGATGCTGTTATTGGGAAGTGATGGGAAGAGGAGGTGGGGCCTCATTAAAGGGAGCGGCTCACGGGATGTGATATTAGGAGCTATATCTGGCCCCTCGTCCCTCTCTTTCTAGCTTTTTACCCTCTTCCTGCTTCCTGGATGCCATGAAATGAGCAGCTTTCCTCCACCACTATGCCTCTTCCCACAATGCTCTGCCTTGGTGCCAGTCAACCAAAGACTAAAATAAACATTTCTTCCTTTAAATGGATTCATGCCACTATTTTGTCACAGTCCTAGAAAACTAACACAGAAACTGAGTCACCCTAAACTCTGTATCATTTTAACTAAACCTGAATATTTAAATAAACCTGCCAGATGCTAGCACTGAAAAGTTTTGAAATTTTTTTCAAGTTATTTTTTTTAACATTTTGTCCTCTATTTTAACACTTGAATGGGTACATGTCAAATAACAGAAAGAGATTATTACAATCTTATTTCGTGATGATCAGCTCTGGATTTATATCTCATCTTATGGTAGATATATTGTGTCAACTTGAGAAGTCTAGAAGCTTAAATAAGTAGTTCAGTGCTCTACATCCTGAGCCATAGAGAACAAGCGGTGACAGAGATATTGGTCATTGTGTCAATTTGAGAAGGTCAGAACCTTAAGTGCTTCAGCAGAGAGTGAGGGTCCCTAGTCTGTAACATCCTCAGCCTGTGCAAGAGGAGGCAGGAAGATGGTGTGAGTGCTACAGCCACCCCAGGAGAGCACCCTGCTTACAGTAAAAGGTAAATGGGGAGGGACAGATTGCTATCTCCGAGGAGCTCCAGTCTTCACCTTCAGCCTGAACATCATCTCCTGGCTTCTGGCACAGACTGTTTGGCTTTTGCCTGGGACTCTTCAGCTTTCATCATAGACTCTTCAGCCTTCCATCATAGATTCTTCAGTGTTCCATCATAGACCCATCAGCCTCCTGATACAGACTTGCATGGAACAGTGCAGTAAGCCCCAGCTATTGGGCTGGACCTTTCAACCTCCAATGTGCAGACATCTTGTGCACGCTCCCTTATTTAACTTGTGGCTGACCATTGTAAGCCAATCTTGTAATTACTTATACAGTTGTATATCTTGTACTATATCTATTTTTCTAGTAAGCCCCGACTGATACATCTCACCATAATGCAGCAATTCTGTCTATTTTAGTCCAACAAGTAGACTGAGGTTTTGATTTTATTTTTGCACTCAAGTTGGTATTGTTAGAGTTTATAGCTAAAATGTCCCCCAAGGGTCTTGCATGTTCAAAGAAAGAGCTTTGAAAGGTGACCGCAACATCGAGGTACTATACAGATCAGTGGACTAACCCTATAGCTGCATGTCCTGTTAGGATGTAGAGCCTGGTTGAGTGACAGTCTCTAGAGGCATGACCTGGGAAGGTGTATTCCTTCTACTTGACTCCTTACCTCTCTCCCACCTTCCCTGCTGACATGGGGTCTGACATTGCAGCTGTCTTCTGCCATGCCTTTCCACCGTCCCATTTCTGCCTAAGAGTCAATCAACCGTGAACTGTGTCTTCTGAAAACTGTCAGCCACAATAAGCCTCTCTTCCTTTAAGTTATGGGTTTTAGGTATTGCGTTCAGTGACAGGGAAGCTAACTAATACAGAAAATTCATAATGGAGAAGTGGGGTCATTTCGGTGACTGTACTTAGCCATGCAGTTAGGAAGACTTTGGAACTTGTTTTCTAGAGGAATTTGGAAAGATTTGGAAATGAAACCTGAAGAAATCCTACAATGCTGTAACACAATTTGATGAGTCATTTTGGTTGAAGCTCAGATAACCAGAATGCTGATAGGAATGCAGACAGTAAAGGTCAGGATCAAGAAATTCCAACTGGAAACAAAGACACTATTGGAATTTGGGCTAGAGGCTTTGTATGCTAACTTCTGGTATAAAATCTGTCTACACATTTGCCCATGTTCTGATATTTTGCAAGAGACTGAGAGTAAAGACAGTGGACTAATTAATCTGATGGTGGAAATTTCAAGGTTGCTCAATGTTCAGGCTATGCCTGGGTATTGATGACTACTTTCAGCCAAATACATGAAAATCAGGAGAAAAAAGCAGAACTGAATGATTTGAAAATTTTGTAGTTTCACCAGAAAGATGGAACCAACAAAATTGGGACCCAGGAAAACATGGTTGTTGAAAAGCTTCACATTAAAAAGAAACCAAGTACTTTGTATCTAGATAATAAGAAATATGTTTTTTTTTACATTTTATTTTAAAGATAGTAAAATAAAACAAAATAAGACAAAACAAAGGCAATCAAGACAATGCAGTGAAATAAGTACAGAACTTCAGAGCAGGATACCAGGATAACAATAAGAGCTACCATAGTATATCTTGTTATCTTCACAATAGTTGTCCATTCAAAATCAGATATAGCAAAATCAAACCAAAAACAGAACACTATAAAACCAATCTGAAGTGAGTTCATTAACAATATAGGAATTGAAGCAGCCAAACTGATAAGTTTGTAATTTAATTAGCTGAGCTCAGTGACCACTCACGTGGACCCCTATTTTAGAGTCCCACTGAGTGGCCCTGAACTGGAAAGTTACAAAGCTTTTAAAACAGAGAACCACAAAAAGGCATCTTGTTTGGAAACAATTTAGCTAAAATCTTACATTAATTTTTGGTTGACACCTGTATCCTGCTTCTTTGTTGAGCACGTTAATTTTTCTCCTGTGGGTACAGTTCATTCTGCTTTTCTCATGGGATTGTACTCTGAGCAATTTTCCACTCTCCTGGGTCAAATACAGGACACAATTAAATGCAGAGCTCAAGATGGCATCAGTTATGCCAAGCTACAATACAATCAAAACAGAATATTGAATAGAGAAAAACAATTAATCAGAACAAAACAAAACAGTGAAAACAATATTGGTCTTCAAAGACAAGATAGAAGGAAATCTCTCATATTTGCTATATTGCATAATATCATCCTCCCAAGAGATGTTCAGACCTCTGGCCCCCGATCAGCATAATCAACCCACTAATACAAGCATTTATTTGCTTCATGTACTTTAGTTGCTATCAACTCTGGCTGACTGCGAAACCATCCCATTGCTAATGGGGTGGTGCCACAGGACATTTGATTCTCAGCCTGTGTGCTGGAAGGGTCACAAGAGACAATGACTTATTCTCTTCCTGGTATGCTTACAGCTCACACCACTTAACGGGAAGGCTGGCTCATTGCTTTCTTGGTTGGTCCTCCAAGTTCCATCATGACTGATTCTCTGGAAATATGATTTGAAAGCATCTCAGGAATGGCCAGAATTCATCCTTTGAAGGCTCGAGGATAAGCCTTTCATCCTTTGAAAGACACTGCAGAATTTCAGGGCACTCTGCTCATTCAGGGCCAATTAGGGAAGTATTTCTCCAGAATTTAGCCATCCAAGCACTCAGAGATCTCTGCAACCATGCTCCAAGGAGGCTAGACTACTTACTGAGCTGGTAACAGATCTTGGCATCTTCCATATAGTGCTGTTTTATCAGGCAGGCATAATACAATAGTTGTGGGATCAAGGAGACTTCTACTCAGATTTCAAAGAAAGGCCTGAAAGGCCAGGTAATGTGTCCAGGAGAAGGCAATGCAAGAAGCTGTGAAAGTAAAGCCAAAGGCATAGTGAAGACCTCAGGAAGTTGGAGATGTGAAGAACTGGAACTTCTGCTGAGGAAGGCTGTGATAAATCAAGCCTGCTCATAAAAGAAGTAATGTGGGCTATAACCAGCAATGCTACAAGGGTAAGGCTGACTAAGCCTTTTAGAGCTCATATCCCACCACAGTTTTCCCCAGGTGTGGTCAGGGAGCTACAGAATTTAGTGTTTGTCCCATTGGTTTTCAGTCTTGCATGGGTCCAATTCCTTTCTATTCCACCATTTCTCCTTTTTAAAATGCCATGTTATCTTATGCCATTATATGTTGGCAGTACTGTACTCTTTGATTTTCACAAGGACTTACATCTAATATTTTTCTCTGAGTTGCAGAAGAGACTTTGGATTTAGACTTTTGAACCATGCTGAAACTGTTAAGAGTTTGGCAAGTTTTAGACTATGAGCCTTTTGGAAGATAGGTGTAAAATGTTATGGTTTAGAGCTAAAATGTCCCTCAAAAGTCTAATGTGTTCAAAGATGGAGTTTGGAAAGATGATTGCACCATGGAGGCATCATAGACATCAGTGGATTAATTCACTAATGAGTAGATTTGAATGTGCTGTTACCAGATGTATCTGGATCTGTTCTTGGCCTTTTGGCTAAGATCAAGTGAAGAAGTGAAGGTTGGTCACTGGAGACATGACCTGAAAAGGTACATTCTTGTCTCTGACTCCTTCCTTCCTTCTAAGCTTTTTGGCTGCCCTGGGGTTAACAGATATCCTCTGTCATGCCCTTTCACCATGCTGTTTCTACTGTAGAGTCAACCAATCATGGACTGAATCCTCTGAAAGCCATTGAGCCAAAACAAACCTCCCCTCCTCTAAGTGATTGTCAGGTACTGTGACATAGTACCCTAAAGAAGAAGTACACTATGGTTTTGTTTTGTTTTTTAAAAGAGAGGAAAGTAAAACAAAAAATAAATAAATAAAAATAATTATACAGTTGCAAAACAGGATAATAAGAAATTAACAATGATTAATATATTGCATAGTGTTATCTTCAAAGTAGTTGCTCAGATTACAAGATATAGGCATGTAAAATTAATCAGTATAATCACAAACCAATCTTTTCAATGAATTAAAAGAAATTAATAGTATGATTATGTTAGCATATAATATATATAGATATATATAGATATATATATTCTTTTCCCTTCCTTCATTTTTCCCTTCCCCTTATCCCACTTGTTTTTTCCTTGCAAGTAGTTTCTTTCCTAGTCTCAAAATCTATTGCAGATTTTTTATTTTATTTACTCTTTTAGTTTTTTACACTAGGAAGACAAGATGATATTTACACATGAAAGCTTGATTTATTTCACTTACAAGTATAGTCTCTAATTGCATCCATTTACCTATAGAAGCCTGACTAGTACTCCATTATATAATATCACATCTTTTTTATCCATTTGGTTAATGGGCATTTGAATTGCTTACAAGACTTAACCATTACATATTGCGCTACTATAAACATGGGTGCATGTTTATCCATGTGGTATGATGTTTTTAATTATTCTGAGAAAAAAGCCAGAAGGGGAATAGCTGGGTCAAATGGATTTCTAATCCTAGTTGTTGGGGAATCTCCACACTGATTTCCACAATGGTTGTACTAGTCTACAGTCCCACCAACAGTGGAGAAGAGTTCCTTTTCCCCCAGCCTCTCTAACATTTGTTAATGGTTGATTTCTTGATGATAGCCATTTTTTCTGGGGTGAGATGGCATCTCAGTGTTTTTTTAATTTGCATTTCTCAGATAACAAAGGATATTGAACATTTTTCATATATTTAGTTGCCATTTATATTTCTTCATCTGAGAAGTATGTATTCATCCCAGATGACCATTTTTGCTTTGGGTATTTGAATTGGGGGGGGGTCTGATTTTTTTCAAATCTTTATATGTTCTGCATATAAGTCCTTCGAGGGACAGTTGGCTAAAAATTTTTCCCACTCTGTGGGTTTTCTTTTTACTCCATTGATTTCTTTTGATGTGCAGAAATTTTTTAATAAGATGAGATACCAGTTATTGATTCTTTGAAATACTTCCTATGCAGTTTGATTTTTATTCAAGAACTCTTTGCCTACCCCTATGTTTTCTAGATTTCTACTTGCTTTTTCTTTCAGTAAATTTAGTCTATCTGTCTTAATATTTAGATCTTTGATTCATTTTGACTTTCATTAGTGCATGGTGAGAAGTATGGGTCTAGTTTTAGTCTTTAGCATGTGGAAAGGCAGTTTTTCCAGCACCATTTACTTAAGAGGCTCTTGCAGTGAACATGTTTGGCTTCTGTCAAAGATAAGGTAGCTAAGTGTGTTTGGAGTTGTGTTTGCATCTTCTAATCTGTTCCATTGGTCCTCAAGTCTGTTTTTTTGCCAGTACTATGATGATTTTATCGTAACAGCTTTGTAGTATAATTTCAAGGCAAGGATTGTGATGCCTCCTGCCTTACCTTTGTTGCCCAGGATTGCCTTTGCTATTCTAGGTCTCGTCTGTATCCAAATAATTTTAAGAATGTTTTCTTTAAATCTGTGAGGTATACTAATGTTGTTTTGATTGAAATTGCATTAAATCTTTGTAACAATTTTGGGAGTATGGCCATTTTCACAGTGTTGTTCTTTCTATCCATGTGCAAAAAATATCTTTCCATTTTTCAGATATCCTTTTCAATCTCTTTTTTCAGAGTGCAGTAATTTTCAATGTATAGATATTTTATTTTCTTTGGACTGATTCCTAAGTATTTCATTTATTTTGGATGCTATTATGAAGGGTGTGGTTTCCCTAATTTCTCTCTCAGAGAGTTCATTGTTTGTGTACAGGAAAGCTATTGATTTTTGAGTGTTGACTTTGTATCCAGCTACATTACTGAATTTGGTTATTCTAGAAGTCTGTTAGTGGAGTTTTGGGGGTCTTCTATGTAAAGTATCATGTTATCTGTGAATAATGATAATTTCACTTCTTTTCCTACCTTATTCTTTTTATTTTGCTCTCTTGTCTAGTTGCTCTGGCTAATATTTCCAGAACTTTATTGAATAAGAGTGGTGATAGCAGACATCTCTGATTTGTTCCTGCT
>PVJX010023036.1:0-29763 GCA_004027295.1 Dolichotis patagonum | reverse complement strand
AAAACAAGATACTCAATTAAAAATGGGCAACTGAAATGAATAGATACCTCAGAAAAGAAGTATTGTAAACATCCAGTAGTACATTTTAAACATGTTTGGCTATTAGAGAAGTGAAAATCTAAAGAACACTAAGATTTCATCTTACTAACAACATGGACTCAAAAAATTCCCTCAAGTGGTAGAAAGCTTGTAGGGAAAATGTAAAAGCAAGCCATTAAAACCCCAGTTCTATATTGTTTGAAGGATGTAAACAACCACTATGATATCAGTATTATGATTCCTCTAAAAAATAAGGATAGAAATTCCATTTGACGTAGCCATGCTTCTTCTGGCTATCTTTTAAATGAGGTAAAGTTATTGTGTTACAGTGATGTACACATGGCCAGATGTACAGCAACGCAATTCATGACAGCTAAGTTCTGGAAGTGGCTTTTATACACATCAGCAGAAGAAGGGGTAAATAAAATATGGCATACAGAACAGGGGAATACCATTAGCCACTCTACGGGTAAAGCTGAGATATTTGTAGGTAAGTGAATGGACCTTGAGATTATGTTCTAGATTACATAAATCAGACCCTACAGTTGAATATCACATAGTTTCATTTATCTGAGAAACACAAAATATAAGTAATATAATGCGTAGAATAAAAGAGATATGAGAGGAAATGCGGCATCACACTATGTAGAGAGGGGAAGAAGATTCTGGGATGGAGGAATAAAAGAGCAAGGGAGAGGCTGAGAATATAGCTCAGCAACACAGCGCCTGACACAGGCTGGCAAGCACAAGGTCCTGAGTTCAAGTGTCCACATCAAAAAGGAAAAAATATCACCACAGGAGAGAAACGGAAAAGCAAAGGGAAAAGTCACCATGATGTGATACGTGTATGTACAATTCCCCAAGATAGGTGCAATTGTGATGTATCACAAACATATGCAAAAATAAACATTTAATGATGGATACATTAATGATATTTATTATTTAAACAGTGAAGGACCTGTCATTCTTTACTTGGAAAGTAACATATTCAATCTTTTTCTAGACTTTTTAGAGTTAAAAAAAATGGCTTTGGGAATACCTAAATGCTATGAGTCTCTGTCTCTGTCTCTCTGTCTCTCCATCTGTCTTTGTCTGTCTGTCTGTCTGTCTTTCTCTCTGTATATAGAGAATACATTTTGGAGTATATTTCTGTGCATTTGAACACACATGTAGTCATATAATTTCTTTGCATCCTTGTATTTCATAATTGAAATCTAAATTTGACAAGATGTTATCAGCAGACTGTTTTGCCCTGGGCACATGTGAATAGCAATCTTGAATTGTGTTAAAGTAGATGTTTGCAAAGGCTTTGCTCACATTTCTGATTTTGGGCCTCTGGCCTGTTCTTTACGCAGTGATTATGTGTCTGCACTCTGTAATCATGTCTCATCAATGCATGCTGGTTCCGTGTATCCTTCGTGTGTTTCATCCGTGAACCTCACTGGTGGTTGGCCTATTTCAGCTGGATTTGGCATCCTGCAGAGATAGATTTGATTTTCTGAGCTTGTCTTTCTAAACTCAATTGTCGTTCTGGTGTGTTTAGAAAAGTTTGCATGTACACATGCTATTTTAATTCTTAGTTAAAACCAAATTATTATGCTACTGAAAGTCAAAATTTGAATGTGTAATAAGTGAAAAATCTCACTGAATTTTCCCTAACTGGTAATGGGGATACTTTATTTTAGGTTTTTGTCTGCCAGTTGTTAATTATAAGAACTATGAAATATCAAACATAATTAAAGTTAGTTTTTATAAGAAAAAATGAAATTGTAAAAAATGGGTGTAGCTACCATTCAAATATTGTAGAATATTGCTTTGAAATTTAGAATGCATTGAAAGCTCCTGCACTGTTAAAACACAAATCGCTGAACTTCAGCTGCAGAGAGTTAATGCCATAGTTCAGTGGTGTCTTGGTTTATGTGGGTGGCTCTCAGGCCTCATGTATTTGCATTGTGCATTTGTGATTGGTTTATTGTCTAGTGCTTGGATTGGTGGTGTCAGTGCTACACCGGCCTAGGGGTGGAGCCAGGATGTGATGTCATGGCAGGAAGAAGGTGTGTCTCTCTCTTGGCGGTTTCCGCCTTGCTGTTTGCAGCCGCCATGAACTGTGGCCCCACCATGCCACCCTGCCTTGGAGCCAACTGAGTATGGACTGAAACCTCCAAAAACTGTAAGAAATAAACCTTTTCTTTCTAAACTTTGGGCATCAGGTATTTTGTCTCAGTGATGAGTAAAAAGTAACTAAGACAGAATTTAGTACAGAGGAGTGGAGTCATTGCTGTGACTATACCTGACCATGTTTTTCAAGAGGCTTTGGAAATGGCTTGTGGGTAGAGTTTGGAAAGGTTCGGACATGTCGCCTGGATGCACAGAGCTGGAGCAACTTAGGTTGTTCTGTAGAGGAGATTCTGGTCAGAGCTCAGGAGACCAGAAGGCTGATAGTAAAGACCAGGCTTGGGAGGTTTCTGCTGGGAAGGAGGACTGCATTGGTTGTTGGACTCCCTATGATGTGTGTTATGGCTTGGCAGAAAGTTTGTCTGCATTTTGCTCATGCCCAGAGACTTTGCTTGAGACTGAGATTAAGGGTAATAGACTGATTAATCTGGCAAAGGAAATTTCAAGGCAGTCAAACATTGAAGCTGTGGCATGGCTATTGATGGGGCTTTTAGCCAGATCTATGTTGCTAATCAAGACCAAAGAGCCCAGCATGATAATTTAAAACACTGTGAGTTTGGCCAGAAGGAAAACTCCAGTAAGCTGTGGATTGTAAAGATAGTGCTAAGACTTGGATTGCTGAGAAGGAACAGAGAGATAAGAAAGATGGCTACCGGGCATCCCAGGAAGCAGTGGGTCTTCACGCTTTGCAGCCTCCAAACTGCAAAGGTGAAAGAATTTTCTCAGATGAGAAAGCTTCAGAGTACCATGCTCCAGAATGGCACGGGAGGCCACATGAGGTTCCAGAATGGTGGCAGCCACATGAGGTTCCAGAATGGCGACAACATAGAAAAGCTTTTCTTCACAATCACGTAAACAGAGCCCAGCAATCCAGGCACTGAACTCCTATAGGCAAGAGAGAGAAAAGCCTGTCTACTGCTCCAGCTGGCAGCAGACCTTGGCGGCATCCACATGGTGCTGATTTTAGGTGCAAGGAAAATGCACAAATTCTGAGGTAAGAAGGCTTCCACCTCAATTGCAAAGGGCCTAGGAGGCCAAGCAGTGTGCCCCTGAGAGGGCAGTGTGTAAAGATGTAAGGGTGAAGCCAAAAGTTCAATGGAGACCCCAGAAGTATGGAAAAGCCAAGAACGTGGATCATCCAAGGAAAGCTGCAAAAAATGAGCAAAGGGGGTTTAAGAGAGAAGCTGCAAGAGCTGAAATCCCTGGA
This sequence comes from Dolichotis patagonum, assembly GCA_004027295.1. Classification (NCBI taxonomy): domain Eukaryota; kingdom Metazoa; phylum Chordata; class Mammalia; order Rodentia; family Caviidae; genus Dolichotis; species Dolichotis patagonum. The sequence continues at coordinate 26,342 of PVJX010023036.1, read as the reverse complement.
TGTGCCATGGGGGTGGAATCACCCAAGCCTTTTGGAGCTTGCAACCAGATTGCTTCAAATGCTGAGCACAGAACTCTAGGACTTAATGTTCACCCTGCTGAATGTTGGACTTGCTTTGTTCCCAATGCTTTATATTCCCCCGTTTGTAACTTTTGGAATGGTGATGTTTATTTTGTGCCTTTGCGTTTCAGAAATGTTTAACCTTGTTTCACTTGTACAGGGGGTTACAGTTAAGAGTTTGCCATAGATATTGGAGGAGACTTGGGACTTGGACTTCTCAGCAATGCTGAAAATGTTAGGACTTTGGCAACTCTTGGAGATGGACTAAATGTCTTTTATATAAAGGTTGTACGTGAGTCTCTGGGGGCCAGGTGTGGAATGTCATGGTTTATGTGGGTGGCCCCCAGGCCTCATGTATTTGCATTGTACATTTGTTATTGGTTCATTGTCTAGTGCTTGGATTGGTGGTGTCAGTGTTACACCCTCCTAGGGGTGGATCCAGGATGTGATGTAATGGCAGGAAGAAGGGTTGTCTCTCTCTTGGCAGTTTCCACCTTGCTGTTTGCAGCCACCATGAACTGTGGCCCACCATGCCACCCCGCCTTGGAGCCAACTGAGTATGGACTGAAACCTCCAAAAACTGTAAGAAATAAACCTTTTCTTTCCCAACTTTGGGCATCAGGTATTTTGTCTCAATGATGAGTAAAAAGTAACTAAGACAAAGTGGTGAGGATCACTAATTGGTGTTTTTAACAAATACTTGTGTAATATTGGTAGTTTTTGAAACCACAATTTTGCAGTCCTACTCTATGTAATATTGATTGTAACTATTATGTTATATTTTGTTTTTCATCATATACCAGTTTTGCAATATTTCCTGATTGTGTATGGATTTATTTAATATTTTATGAAATTTTAGTGATGGGTATATAAGGTATAACAGTACAGCAATAAGAATAGGAATTTGAACTCAACTTCATGTGTTTGAATCTCAGTTATCTCTGTAAATTCTTTGTATCTTTATTTCTTCATTTCTAAAATGCAAGAACTAATGCCACCTGATTAGTACAGATACTATACATGTAATATATATGCAAATACAGACATTACATTTAGATTTGAATCCACTCATTCTCTTTCCTCATTCTTACTTTACAACAAAGATTATCTTTGGCAGTTCAGGTAGCTGACACAATGAGGCTTAGTTATTTCAGCATGTAATTAGATGCTAGCAAGAAAAAGTAAAAATGGGGACCAGAGATGAGATATATCCTAAGACTGACCCTACTCACATAAATAGAATTTAAGTTATCCTGATATGCTCAAAATTCTACCTTTAATCATAATTTAGATTAAAATGTAAGCTTTGAGTCTTTGCAACTATGATGTAGTGAAATGAAACAAATTAACTACAGACAAACTGCTTTAAATAATTTTACTTGCATAAAAAGGGTATTGATGTATAATAACTACAATAAAAAGGATAAAAACCTTTTACATTTATAATTTAGAAATTGAACTATAATTAATTTAACTGAGACTTTTTACCTTGTTTGATTTGAGAAATCCTGAATTAAAACACTTTCCCCTTATATGCACAATGAACCTGAAATATAACTAAGTTTTTATTCTGTTTGGACAATATCTATTTGTATAGGAAAGTACAAGTGACGGGAGATATGATGGTGTTTTCAGAGAATGGAGTACTATTTTGCCAGGAAGATAAACTTGAACCTTTTACAGGAAAGTGCATGCAACTTGAGAACGTAATGTTAGGTGAAATAAATCAGACACACATTGAAACATTACATTGTCTTTCCTCTGTAAGAAACATAGAATATAAATCAAGATCAAAACAAAAGATAGAGAAAAGGAATCAGGGAGATAGATCTTTCTCAAACGAGAAGGGAATTAATAGATGAGGGGAGCATAAGGGAGTGGGGAGATGGGAGATTAAGCAGGAATGGAGTGAAGACATGTTAGGCACATGTTCTAACTTCCCGCAAGAAATACAAGCATGATGTACTGCAGACATGTACTAGTATAATAAACAGTGAAGAGCATTCCAGAAAGTGTATTAGCACATATCGTCACTTCTCAGAAGCTTCATTCTAATAGACGTGGTGGAAGCACTGAGGAAATGTACAAAGTCAACCTGGCAACTTGGGAGGGGGTGAGATTTCTTGTCAAAAAGTGCACTGTAGAAGAGATTCTGTGAGAGTAACTAAAAATGAAGCTCTTTCAGAAGGTTCTCAAAAGTAAAATAATGGCAGGTTGGTTTTGAAATTCAAATGAGTCATGAGTAATCAAGAATATATATGTTTATCTCATAAATATGTATATATATGTATATGTATTTATATTTATGTATATATATAAATATATATGTATACATGAGATGCTTATAACTTTGAGGATGTTTCTTGATTTCTATAAATGTGTGGTGAATTATCTAGCAAATACATTGTGTAAAATAATAGGCATGGGACTGCACAATCAAAGCACATTTTGGCCACTTTGCCCCACAGACTTCACTCGTGGGAGTGACTGTTGGAACCGTATGCCGGCTGCAGTTCAGGGGGGTTTGTCAGCTGGTGGTCTTAGTACTTCTTCATTTTGGCCACTCCAAGTGACCGCTTCAGCTTTATTACAACTGGATGCCAAAAATTAGTAGCCCTATAAGGGGAAACTAGAACAGAAGATGGAGGTCTCTTCAAGCCTGAGTCTTGGATTTCTCTCTTGATCATTGCTACTGCAAAGAGATGGAGAGGTGGAGAGTTAAATAACATGTCAAAGATCATATGATTGAGAAATTGATAACTATAAATTCTGGTAAATATGAAGAAACGTTCACAAAGATGAAAATATGTCATATTGAGAATGGAAAAATGTGAATCCATTTGGGTTGTAGTTAGGTTACTTTATCACCAAGATGAGCACAGGTTTGAGAAGGGTGTGGTTAGAGTTACGGAGTCCACTCATAAACTGTGCTAATTTTTTAGATTCCAGGCCATGAGGACTAAGCTGTGGGAACAGATGCAGTGGGAGAGGTAACAGGACAGATATAGAAATTTTGAAATTGTAGATGAAAGTAGGAGATGAAATAAAATGAATGAAGGCATTCTGCACATGCTTGATGGGAGGGTGGAGGGTGAAATTCTGTGAAGTTATGTTTCATTTTGGAAATTTGAGTTTAAAGGTGGAGTAGAAATTTCAAAGACTGAAAGTTATTTTAAACCCAGCCACATATAGTAATTCTTGCTTCATAGGCAGATGGTCCAGAAAAAAAGTTATAAACGCACAAAATAGTCTATTATATGTGTCTTATTCAAAGGTGTTTTTATTTTTTATTTTTAAGCAAGGATGAGCAACAATTTAAAGTTTTTGAAAGATAATACTTAAAAATTAAGTTGAAATTGAAAATGCATTGACTATGTAGAGTCATTATGTGAAGTTATTTTTAAAAAGCCCAGAAATCATATAGTTGATTTCGAGGAGAGAGAGGTTAGCATACTCCTAGATTGTAAAACTAAAAGTATATATGGTACTTTACTTAATTAAAGGCTAATAGATACTTACCAATACATGAATTTTCATTAACAGGTCTTAAATAAATGTTACACTTTCAAAGACTTTTGTTTTAAAATGGTTTTTAGGTATTAGTGCCAATATGTAAGTTTGCTTATGCACGATTCACTTGTACATTTCAGAAAAATGCAATACCAAGTTCTCATCTTGCTGTGCCCTTGACAATATTCACAAAGACCCTTCTGCCTTCTGTTTTTGTTCCACAACTGAAGCACAAAGGCTCCCACTTCTCAACGCATCCTCAGCCACCCTGTTTAGAAACTCGAAGGCTTTTGTTTTGTTTTAATTTTTTGTTATTTTCTTTGCAGCACTTGGGGATGGCTCCAAGGTCTTTGCAATGAACTATATTCCTCAACGCTTTTATTAAACAGATTCAATGTAGTGTCTTGCAAAGTTTCTATGTTGTCTAGACTGGGTTTGAACTTACAGTCCTCCTGCCTCAGCCTGTCAGAGCTTGGATAACAAATGCATACCACCATGACCAGCAGAGTGTTGTCTGTTTTTAATTAGTGTATTGGTACTTTTTACATATATATAATGATGGCATTTATCATAGGGAATCTGTTCATGCACATGACATACTTTCTTATTTTTCCCATTCCCCTAGTCCCACTTCAATACTTCTTCTTCTCCTAATTAAAAAAGGGATTTGTTTCCATTTTTTCTTTTCTTATTTTTGTCTTTTACCTTCCTTCCTTCCCCCTACCCTTTCCCTTGCTCATCTTTCATCTGAAAATTTTCTTCCTGTTTCACAGTATCTATGATAGATTTCATCCTTATTTACACTTCCATCTTCTCACAGCAAAAGAACAATGTGGTATATACAAATATGTGTCTGATTTATTTCACATAAAGGTATCATCTCAAGATGCATCTATTTACCTAGAAATGTCTCAAATTTATCTTCTTTATGGCTGAGTAGTACTCAGTGTCTAAAAAAATTCCCTACATCTTTTTGATTGCTCAGTCAATGGGCATGTGGAGTGTATCTAAGCTTTCACTGTTACAAGCTGTTTCATTATAAACATGGGTGTACATATACTGTTGTAGTATGATTCTTTCATGGAAGTACCAAGGAGAGGAATAGCTGGGCAGAATGGAATCCACCTCTAGTTTTAGCTTTTGGAGAAATCTCCACACTGATTCACACAGAGGTTGTACCAGTCTGCACTCTCACTAACAAAGCAGAAGGGATTGTTTTACACAACAGCCCCATTTGGGTTTGTTATTGGCTGATTTCTGTATAACAGCTGTGCTTTTGGGAGGGACATGGACTCTCAGGGTTGTTTAAATCTGCATCTCTTGGATGACCAGTGATGTTGAACACTTTTTAATATGTTTATTTTTAGATTGTACTTCTTCATCAGAGAAGTGTGTTTTCATCACATCACAGATGTCTATTTCTGAATAGTCTTTACTTTTTTGGGGGTGGGGATCTGAGATTTTTGAGTTTTTAATGTATGGTACATATTAATCTTTTGTCTGAGGAACAGCTGGCAACAATTTTTTCCCACATTCTGACTTGTTTCTTTACTCTGTTATTGATTTCTTTTGCTTTTTAATAAGATGAAATCATAGCTCTTAATTCTTTGTGATTGTTCCTGTATAACTGTGGCTTTGTTCATAAAGTCTTTGCCCACACTGGTGTCTTCAAACATTCTACCTATTCTGTCACTCAGAAAATGTATGATTTCTCTTTAAATATTTAGATCTTTGATCCCTTTCTACTTTAGTGTAGTTCATGGTAAAAGATACGTGTCCAATTTTAATCTTTGGATTATGGAAATCCAGTTTTTTTCAGCACCATTTATTAATGAGGCTTTCTTACAGTGAAGTTGTTAGGTGAAGATGGCAAAGTGTTTGAAATTGTTTCTTCATCTTCTAATATGTTCCACAGATCCTTTGCCCATTTTTTTCCTACTTCTGTGCTGTTTTTATGAGTAGCTTTTATAACATTTACTTTAAAGAGGGTAAAGCAAAAATATAACAAACCAGAACAAAGCAGATCAGAAGAAAACAATGGAAGTGACACAAATTTCAAAGCAAGACAACAGGAGATCTACATTGGGTACCATAATGTCTGTTGTTTTCTTCTAAATAGTTGTCCATATCTTTGCACACAATGAATTCATACAAAAATAGTATAAAACTGACCAAAACAGAATAATGAAGGCATTACAGGCTTTCAAAAGCAGACAATAGCAGAATAAACAATGGCTACTGTAATGTCTCTTGTTCTATTCAAAATAGCTGTCCATATCTTCATGTATGTTGAAATAATACAAATGGAGTAAAACCATTCTGAACAAAGAATAAAAGCATTACTGGATTTCACAGCATGATGATAGGAAATTAGCAATGGATACCATAATGTCTGTTTTTCTACAAAGTAGCTGTTCATTTCATCACGCAGAATATAATAGATTCTTGTAATCTGCTTAGGAGAAGCTCTAGGTATGTATAAGCCTCTACATGTACATTTATCATTTCTGCATTAGAGGCAAAAACAAAAAGCAAAGAAAACAAAACAAATTACTAGAAAAACAAGAAACAAAAAAGACAAATAAATTACCATAGCAAAGAGCCCAAAACAATGATGATATAGGCCCTCAAAACAAGGTGCTAGAAACATAACTAAGATTGTTATTTTACCATTATCTTCCAAAGAGTTCCTCAGATTATCAGATATAAACATGAAAAATTGTTCCAAGCCTATGAATGTTAACTGTTTTGCTCCAAGAACTAATAGAATTTGTAGCACAATCATCTTAGTTATCTTAACATGTTTATACAAATTTAGATATTTTTTTCTTTTCCTTACTTTTTTCTCCTTTTCCTTGATGTATTATTTTCCCCTTTGAGCAGATTCTTACCCTTTCACAGTATTTATTATGGATTTTGTATTTTACCATACTCTTACCATTTCTTACACTAGGGAGACAATATGGTATTTACACATGTGAATTTGACTTATTTCACTTATGTGTATGGTCTCAAGTTGCATCTGTTTATCTATAAAAGCCTCAATGTGATCATTATTTGTACCTGAGTAGTACTCCATTGTATAAAATTACTACATCTTTTTTATATATTCCTCAGCTGATGGGCATTTAGGTTGTTTCCAAGATCTGGCTATTACAAATTGTGCTGCTATAAACATAGGTGCACATATATCACTGTGGTATGATGTTTTTACTACTTCTGTGAATATACCTAGAAGTGGAATAGCTGGGTCAAATGGGACTTCCAATCCCAATTTTTAAACAAATCTCCAGACTGACCTCCTCAGTGGTTGCACCAGTCTACACTCCCACCAACAGTGCAGAAGAGTTCCTTTTACCCTGCAGCCTCTCCAGCATTTGTTGTTGGTAGTTTCCTTTATCCTGGCCATTCCTTCTGGAGTGAGATAGAAACTCAATGTGGTTTTAATTTGCATTTCTCTAATGACTAATGATGATGAACATTTTTTCAGGTATTTATTTGCCATTCATGTTTCTTCATCTGAGAACTGTGCATTCATCTCAGATGCCCATTTTTAGATTGGGTCTTTGAATTTTGGGGGTCTGATTTTTTTTTTAATTCTTTATAAGTTCTAGACAGAAGTCCTTTGTCTGAGGGACAGTTGACTAAGGTTTTTTTCAGAATTCATGGGTTTCCTTTTTTTACTTTGTTCGAGATATATTTTGACATGCAAAAATCTTTTTAATAAGACAAGATCCCAGTTATTCATTCTGGGAAGTATTTCCCATGCAGTTTGATTTTTGTTTGTGAATTCTGTCTACTCCTATGTCTTCATGATCTCTACCAAATTTGTCTTCCAACAGATTTAGTGTTTCTGTTTTAAAATTTAGATCTTTGATCCATTTAGATTTTAATTTAGTACATGGTGATAGGCATGGGTCTAGTTTTGTTTTCTGGCATATGGATAGCCAATGTTTCCAGAATCATTTATTAAAGAGACTATTGTTCTTCCAGTGAACATGTTTGGACCCTTTATCAAAGATAAGGTGGTTGAGTGAGTTTGTGGTTGTGGTTGGTTGTATCTTCCAATCTATTCCATTGATCTTCAGGTCTGTTTTTATTCCAGTACCATATTGATTTTATTGCAGTAGCTTTGTAGTATAACTTCAGGTCAGGGGTGGTGATGCCTCCTGCCTTACGTTTGCTGCTTAGAATTGCCTTTGCTATTCTAGTTCTCTTCTGGTTCCAGATGAATTTTAGGAGTGATTTCTCTAGATCTGTGAGGTATGCTAATGGTATTTTTATTGGGATTACATTAAATCTGTATAACAATTTTGGGAGAATGGCCATTTTCATAATATTTGTTCTTGCTTCCATAAATAAAGAATGTCTTTCCATTTTCTGAGATCCTCTTCAATTTCTTTTTTCAGGTTATTGTAATTTTCGCTGAGTAGATCTTTTACTTCTTTTGTTAGATTGATTCTTAACTCTTTCATTTTTTGGATACTATTATGAAGGGTGTGGCTTTGCTTATTTCTCTCTCAGTGGTTTTGTTGTTAGTGAATAGGACTGCTATTGATTTGTTAGTGTTGACTCTGTATTCAGTTACATTACTTAATTTAGTTATTATACCTATGATTCTTTCAATGGAGTTTTGGGTGGGTCTTCTATGTAGTTTCTTGTCATCTGCAAATAATGATAATTTTACTTCTTTTCCTATCCTTACTCCTTTTATTTCTCTCTCTTGTATAATTTCTCTAGTTAGTATTTCCAGCACTGTATTGAATAGGAGTGGTGATAATGGACATTATTTTCTTGTTCCTGATTTTAGAGAAAAAGCTTTCAGTTTTTTGCCATTTAATATGTTGCTGGATATAGGTTTGTCATAGATGGCTTTTATTAGCTTGAGGTAAAGACCATCTATTCTGATTTTCTGTAGGGTTCTTATCATGAGTGAGTGTTGGAACTTATCAAAAGCTTTTTCTCTATATATAGAATTGATAATATGATTCTTATTTTTGGCTCTATTGATATGGTGGATAACATTTATTGAATTGCATATGTTGAATGATCCCTGCATTCCTGGGATGAATCCCACTTGGTCTTGGTGTATAATCTTCTTGATGACTTACTGCATTCTGTTTCCCAATATTTTTTGAGGATTTTTGCATCTGTGTTCATTAGGGAGATTGGCTGGTAGTTCTCTTTTTTGTTTGGGTCTTTCTCTGGTTTTGGTATTAGAGTAATACTTGATTCCAGGAATGAGTTAGGGAGAATTGCTTCCCTTTCAATTTCATTGAAGAGCTTGAGGAGTGTGGGCATTATGTCTTCTTTGAATTTCTTAGAGAATTCTGCAGTGAATCCATCAGGACCTTGGCTTTTCTTCATTGGTAAGGTTTTAATTACATTTTCAATTTCATTAATAGAAATTGGGTTATTCAGTAGCTTTACATTTTCTTGATCCAGCTTTGGTAATTCATATGTTTCTAGGAATCTGCCCATTTTTCTGTGTTATCAAATCTATGAAAGTAGAGATTTTCAAAGTAGGTGTTGATGATCTTCTGTGTTTCCACAGGGTCTGTAGTGATTTCACCCTTTTCATTCCTTATTGCATGAATTTGAGTTTTTTCTTCCCTTTTTAAAATAAGATTGGCTAGAGGCTTATAAATTTTATTTATTCTTTCAGAAAACCAAGACTTTGATTCATGGATTCTTTGTATTGTTTTCTTAGTCTCTATTCTTGATTTCCACTCTGATCTTTATAATTTCCTCCCTTGTTTTGGCTTTGCTTGACTCGTTCTTTTTCTAGATGTTTGAGGTGTAGCATCAGGTTGTTTATTTATGTTCATTCTGTTTTCCTGATGTGGGAATTCAGTGCAATAAAATTTCCTCTGAGGACTGCTTTCATTGCATCCAATAGTTTCCAGTAAGTTGTATTTGTATTTTAATTTGGTTGTAGATATTTTTTAATTTATTCTTTAATTTCCTTTGTAACCCACTGATTGCTTAGGAGTGTATTATTTAGTCTCCATGTGTTTGTGGAGTTTTTGCAGTTTCTTTTATCATTGATTTCTAGTTTCATGGTGCTATGATCAGATAACATGCATGGGATAATTTCAGTTCTTTTGCATTTACTTAAGAATGTTCTGTGGGCTAGTGTATGGTCTACGTTAGAGAATGTTCCATGTGCTGCTGAGAAGAATGTATATTCTGATGTTGAATAGAACACTCTGTACACATCTACTTAGTCCATTTGTTCACAGGTGTGATTCAGTTGTATTATTTCTTTGCTGATTTTCTGTCTAGTTGATCTGTCTCTTTGTGTCAATGAGTTGTTTAGGTCTCCCATTATAATTGTGTTATTGTTTATTTGACTTTTCTTTCCTGTTAATATTTGTTTTGTATAGGTGGGTGGTCCCAAATTTGGTGCATATATATTTAGGATTATTATCTCCCCCTCATGAAGTTTTCCTCTAACTAGTATGTAGTGATCTTTTTTATCTCTTTGGAACATTCTTGGTTTCAAGATCACATTGTCTGCAAACAGAATATCTACTCCTGGTTTGTTTGGGATTTTTTTGGTTCTTATTGTAAGGAGTATTGTTTTCCATGCTTTGACTTTTAGTTCATGAGTTTCCTTTTGGGCTAGATGGGTTTCCTGTATAAAGTATATATTTAGATGTCATTTCTTGATCCATTCTGCCAGTCTGTTTCTTTAATTAGTGAATTGAGGCAGTTTACATTAATAGTTATAACTTATATATATATATATATATATATATATATATATATATATATATTGGTTTATTTTTGACATGTTATCTTTCTGCTGTTTATTCTTTACCTTTCCCCTCTGGTTAATTGTTTGCCTTGCTTAGTGGTTTTTTCCTCATTTATGTAGAATGTATTTCAGTATTCTTTGCAGAGTTGGTTTGGTGTTCATGAAGTTCTTCAGCTGTTCTTTGTTGTGGAAGTATCTTATTTCTCCATCCATTTTGAAGCAGTTTTGCAGGGTATGTTAGTCTGGGATGGAAGTCATTTTCCTTTAGGATCTGAAATACTTCACACCATGCTCTTCTTGACTTCATTCATTGTTTGTGTTGAGAAGTCTGCTGTGATTTTGATAGGCTTTCCTTTATAGTTGGCCTGTACCTTCTAACAGCTTTTAATATTCTATTCTTATGTTGGATTTCTGGGATGTTGATTACTATATGTCTGGGTGTAGTTTTATTTTGCTTATGGCTATTTGGAGTTCTGTATGCTTTATTTATCTGTATCTCAGTCTCCATTCTCTTTTTGGGGAAATTTTCAGCTATTACTTCTAGAAATAGCCTGTGGATATCAACTGTGTTGTCATCTTCTTTTTTGTTTATCCCTATCAGTCTTATGTTTGTCTTTGCATCATCTTGAAGCTGTTGAATTATTTCCTGATTCCTTGTTATTTATTTTATTATATTTTATTTTATTTTTTATCAGTACCAGGGTTCAAACTCATGACCTCATGCTTGCAAAGCAGGCACTTATGCTGCTGAGCTAAATCCCCAGCCCCAATTACTTTTTATTTTTAAAAGATCTTTCCTTTCCTGTTCACTATCTGCAATCGTGTCTTTGAGGTCTGTAAGTTTATCTTCACTTTCATTGAGGCAGTATTGCCAACTTTTGATGGAATTTTTGATTTCCTGAATCTGTTTCATGTTTTCTGTTTGTTTCTTAGATTGTTCTTTCAGGGTTTCCATCTTTTTGCATTGTTCCTCTAATTTTTTAACTATGTGTTCTTCAGATGTATTCAGCATTTCTTTCATTACATTTATCATTTTTTTCCTTTTACCTGGGAGATTTTTTCTGATCTGAGCTCTTTCATAGCTTACCACAGTTGTTTCTTTACTTCAGTCACTCTTATTTCAGGCATTTCAGGTGTGTAGCTTACATTTTCTTCTATGTCCATGTCTCCTCGGCTTGCTTGGGATGGGCTGGAGTTGTGAGACTGCATTTTGCTCTTTTGTTTTGTCCTTTTTCCTGTATTCCCTTAGGGAAGCTGAAGGCAAGATCTCAGTGGTTTCTTGGTTTGAGAATATCTAATCCTACTGCAGGGAGTTTCCCCAGTTGAATGGAGGCTGTTATACAGGCCTTACGAGGCGGCTCCCAGCCACTTGGGGTCACTTGGCAAGGTCCAAATAAGCCTGGAAGGACCTCCCAGTGGGTCCTCCAGTGATTGAGGACACTGGCTGGGGTGCTACCAGGCTCCGAGTGATACACCAAGGCTGCACCACGATATGGAGATCCTGTTCACACTTTCGGCTCACAAGGCAGAGTGCAGGTGGCTCCACACCACTTGGGGGTTGTTGGGTGGGGCCCAAATAGGTCCAGAGGAACCTTCAGGCGTGTCCTCCAGTGAAGGGGGACACTGCTTGGGGCTTTATAAAGAGTAGCTGTGTAGTATTGTTTTAAGTCAGGGATTGGATGCTCTCTGCCTTACTTTTGTGGCCAGACCTATTCTAGGTCTCTTTGTTTCCAAATGAATTTTAGAATTGTTTTCTCTAATTCTGTGAGAAATGCTCTTGGTATTTTGACTGGTATTAAATTCAATCTGTCTAACAATTTTGGAAGTGAAATCAATTTAGCATTTCTGTTAGTAAATATAGCCTGTATCTACCACCATGCTAATCTCACACTTACATTATCATTTAGACAATTACTAGACTGCAGTCATAATTTCTTAAGTTGTGGAGATTCTTCTTTTTTTGTTAATTTATTTTTGTTGTTCTTGGAGTCAGTACTGGGATTGCTTGCTAAGAATAGGTTTAAGATAGTGAATCAAGTGCATACATGAGATTATGTGACTGACTGTTCACCTAGAGATTTTACTCTTGATACTTGAATCATTTTCTTAGTGCTACCTGCACAGCATCAGCCTTATTGAAGTCCCAAGAATCTCAGGCATTCCCCTCTGAGATTAGGGCCACAACAACCTTTGTGAACATATCTTCATTAGTAACTGCTCCTTCACTATTGATCTTCTTGTAGTTTAATATGGCTTTGTACCTGGTAATGACCACATAGATTTATCTTTTTGGTTGTTGTCTTATACTCTGCTACATTAGTCTGAGTATGTATCTTGGGAATAAGAGGAGATAAATGTGTGCTCAATTCAATTTGCCAACTTGAACTACCAGTTCTATTTTTTCCTTTGTAGACTTCCATTAACTTTTTTTGGAGTTCATCAAATATTTATTAAGCAAAATTATCTCATTATATGCTTGATAATATGAGACAAAATAATCTAAAATATAAAGTTCTGAGTTCAGAGATAATATTATATTAATGTGATGAAATAATCAGATGCATAAACAAGTATTTACATTCAGTGTAGCAATAGCATCCACTATTCATTAAGCATTAAAAGGTACATTTTATTTTTACCCTTTTCATTCCTTTAATAACAAAAGGTAGGCACATCTTTACCAAACTGTGGTGATACAGATTTTGTAATAAACTTTAAGATTTATTTTAGTCTATGAAGCCAAATAATGGACTAATAAGATCAGCAGTTTCTAGGTTAAAATCTCTATTACAAATATGTCATCTATTCACTTAATTACTGAAAAATACTGTACATTTACTACAAGCCAAATGTTATTTCAAGTATGGAAGACAGGTTTCTAATGAATCTGTCAAAGACACATAGAAAAACTTTTCTCTTTTTGAGTTACTAGATTATGAAGAGAATGTATTTTGGTAACAGATAATGATAGCTGTTATGGAGGAAGAAAGCAAGAGAAGAGTTTTATATGTGAGTGGAGAATGCCACTTTAAACAGAATGGTGAGGAAAGGCAAATCTGAGACTATTCTATGTAAGTAAGGCTCTGAGTGAGACAAAGCAGCCAGATTTGTGTTGACCATTGCAGTATGTATTAGGTGACAGAGCAGCAAGAACATAACCCTGACAGTAAGACATTTCTAGTACAACTGACAAATAACAAGGAAACCATTTGGCTTTTATGGGGAAAACACAAAATGCTGCAAAGTATGTGATGCCAGAAAGCTAATGAGGACACATATGTCTATCAAATATAGCTGGAATTCAAGTTTAGTGCTCTGGGAAGGAACTGGACACACTGAATATACTAGTGACATAATCTGATTTATCACAGGCAGAAAAGTTTAAACAATTGCAAGCATGATAAACACTAGGTAGGCCAAAGAGAGGGTAAAGTGCATTCTAGATTAATGGAAGAGCATATGTGAAGCCTCTTAAGTTTTCGCTTAGAGAATGACCTTCCTTGGTTATTTCTCTAGGAGTTATCAATCCCAAATATTAAAGTAAGTTTCTCATTAAATGGTGGAAGCTTTTAAAAGGAGAACAAATTAAAGTCCTAAACATTAAATCTTATCACTGCATCAACATAAAGGAGATTTCTTTTTCAGTGAAATTGCTGCAAGCATCAAAAAATAACTAGTTCCAAACATCTAACAACCGAGGCAGCATGAAGTTGTCTAATGACCAAGTGGTAAACAGTTTTAAGGATGTCCATGTAACAAGTGCCCAGAGCTGATTTTTTTGTTTTATTTTCCTTAGAATTTTTAGAAAAATAATTTTAAAACATAGTGACTCCAAAGTGAATAATCATATAATTTTTGTTTAAATAAACCTTCCAATACCTCAAAAATTATTATGAAATACAGGTACAAAATTCTTTTTAATAGTTTAGTTTAAAAAATGCATCAGAGAACTTGTATAATAATTTCATTCTAATACTCTAATAATGAAAAGAAAATTTTCTGATTTATTTATTAATACTTTATATTTTAGAAAGGTTGTTTCCTATACTACATGGAAATGTATCATAAATATTTTGCCAAACCCTTACATTTAAGGGTGAATAAACTCACTCAGAGATGAAACAAACTTAAAATGATGTACCAACCAAATATTATTCTCCAATTCTACAAGTATTTACTGAATATTGACTTGTACATTCTTATCTATTTCTATTTCTTTCTTTAAAATTATGTGAGATTTATGTCCATACCTTTTGCTGTACTGGTGGCGAACAATAAGACCTCAGAATATTCCTAAATTTATTATTTTTTAGGGCATTTATTATTTTTTTAAGTTTACATTTTCTGACCAAAAAGCTTTGCTAAGCTTCTTAAAAATACACTGATCAATTTGCATGCTATTTTGATGTTTGAAATTATAGATAAATATATTAGATGATATGTACACGTGTATAATAATAGCATGCACTAACTTAAATCTGTTATTTTACAATTATCTTAGCAATCACTCATACATATTTTATTGTGCATATATATATATATGCATTGGATATATATGTGTAGGTTTCTATATGTATGTGTATTTATGCTTGCATGTATGTATTAGATATTATTTTTAAATGACCATGTAAACAACTTTTAAAACAAGGCTATCTATGGGAGGGGGTACTTCATAGTTAAGAGGTCATACTTTTAATTATTATGCATTTATTTGATTTTTTTGTCTTCTGTCAAGTATAAAATTATTTAAATAACATATTTTACTTGAAAATAAATTTTATCTTAATTTTAATGGGTTTGTTTTTACCTCATTTTACTCTATTTGATTTTTATTATCATTGAAAAATTGAAAAAATTCATATTTCATTACATATTTATTTTACAAATTATTGGATTATTACCCCATATTTTCCTTATCCTCTTCTTATTGTCCAATTATAGTCTGTATTATATTTTCCTTTCATCATTACTAGATTCCACACATGAGGGAAAACATGCAATATTTGTCCTTTTGGCTTATTTCACTTAATAGTTTCATTGATTTTCCTGTAAATGTCAAAATTTATTCTTTACAGCTGCATAACATTCCATTGTGTATGTGCACCACATTTTTCCCCACAAGGATAGTTTTCATCATTGAATAATCATCCATTATATGAAAATGCTACATTTTTTTGCTTGTTTTTCATTTTTGTCAGTGAATATTTGAGTTATTTACAGTTTGAGACTATTATAGGGAAGGCTGGATTAATATTTATTTATTCATTCAGTTGTATTTTATTGGTGCACTTTAGATCTGCATAATGATCACGTCCATTCATCTGCTGATTGGGAGCAAGGCAGGTTTTACATCTTTACTCTCACACATTTTGTGTCAACAAACATTGATCTGTATCATGCTGACACTGATTCTTTTGTGTATATACCAAGAAGTGGTATCGCTGTATTACGTAGTCTTTTTATTTTTGGTGTTTTAAGAAATTTCAGTACTGGTTTCCATAATTTCTGTACTATGGTACATTCCCAACAGCTGTGTAGAAGGTTTCCTTTTGCCCACAAGCTTAGCAGCATGTAATACACAGCATGTGTTATCATTTATTACTTCTTGTATTTTTGATGCTAGCCATTCTGACTGGGATGAGATGACGCTTAGTATAGATATGCTTTGCATTTACTGAATGGCTAGTTGTTGAACTTCTTAATATACTTACTGGCAATTTTAACTCCTCCACTTGAGAAGTTTCACTTACTCCTAAGTCTATAATCCATATTGATTTATTTTGTACATGATGAGGGATAGGGTTCTACTTTAAATCTTTTACAAAGAAATATACAGGTTTCCCACCACCTTTTGTTAAAGAGGCTGTTTTTTTTTTCCAACAAATGTTTTTGGCACCTCTGTGAAGAATCACACGGGTTTGTATCTGTGTCCTCTATTTTTTTTCCATTGGTCTCTGTTATCTCTTGCTACTATGCTGCGGTTGTTATGGCTTTAAGGTAAATTTGAAATTGGCTATTGTGGTACGTCCAGCCTTGCTCTTCTTTGCTGTGGTTATTTTATTTAAGTTTCCATATGAATTTCAGGATTGTCGTTTAGCTCTGTGAGAACAACATTGTATTTTGATAGGGATTTTATGGAGTCTATAGATCGTGTTTGATACCATGACTGTTTTAATAATATTAATTTCAACAAAGCATCTTTGTGAACATGAGAAGTCTTTTCATTTTTTATCATGCCCATGAAATTGTTTCTCTAGAAATCTGTAATTTTTATTATAGAAATAATTCATTTCCTTGATTAGGTTGGTTTCTGGATATTTTGTTAAAGCTATTGAGAATGTGATGTTTTTCCTGACCTCTTTCTCATCTTGTTCATTATTGGCATGCATAAAATTTCTTGAATTTATGTTGATTTAGTACTTTTGTACTAAACTTTTTTTTTATTTTTTGGTGCTGAGGACCCAATCCAGGGCTTCCTATTTTCTAGACAAGCATTCTACCACTGAGCTAAATTCCCAACCACTGTACTGAAGCTATACTGAATGTGTTTATCAGCTCTAAAAGTCTTTTGATGGAGTCTTCACGATTTTTTAATATTGGATTATATTATCTGCAAGTAAAGAAAATCTGACTTTTTTTTCATTTGTCCAATTACTCTCCTAAAATTTTAAGCAGTGACTGAACAGCAGTGACAGGAGTGGGAATACATGCTTCAGTTCTGATTTTGAATAAAATGTTTCCAGGTTTTCCTCACTTTGAATGATGCTGACTGCGGGTTTGTCATGCAAACCCTTTACAGTATTGAGGTATAGGCCTTCAATGCTTAGTGTCCTCAGTTTAGCATATATAAGTGTTTAATTATTTCAGTCTTCTCTTCCGTCTATTTAGATGACTGTATGCTTTTTACACTTGGTTTTATTCATGTGGTGTATCATGTCATTGATTTTGCTCATGTTCAGTTGTCACTGCATCCCTGAGGTGAAACCAACTTGATCACGATGCCTCACTTTTTAAAAACCTGCTTTTGCATTTGATTAGCAAGTTTATTTTTATTAAAAATTTGTGCATCTGTGTTGAACAAAGATATTCTTCTAGAGTTTTCTGGTTTTTTTGTGTGTCTTTACTCAGTTTTGATACCATGGTGATGGTGGCCTCAAAGAATGTATGTTTAATTCTCAGAAATTTGTTTTGTAAAACAGAAATAACCACATACCCTGGATATTGAAGGAAACTTATCTAAACATTGCTGAGTGACTCTTTGTACAAACTCATATTCATCTTGACAAAAAAAATCAGACAATTTACTGGTGAGTCAATGAGAGCAGAACTTACTTGCTTATTTTTTCTTCCATACTTTTTGGAGAAAATAACCTTCTGTTAGAGAAATATTTTCTCCTGTCTTTTTTTCAGAAGCAGGGGATTGCCCTAAAAAATCTAGATTTAACTGCATTCCCTTCAGAATTGTACTTCTTTACTCAGTGTGTATCCTTTGTTAATTAACCTCTTTAAAAATCTGTATGAATAAAATTGTTATTACACCTAACTTTTTTAAACCAAAAAACTAATTTTAACCCACTTTCCCTCCTTTTAATACAATTGAATCATTTTCCAATATTTACAATTGATATTTAATAATGTAAACTATACCTTGTATATCCACCTAGGGTAAGGAAGTGCCCTTCCCGAGAAGGCCTGTGCTTTCCTGCTGGCCGGGTTTCCAGCGTGGCCCATTGCTCATCTCCACTTTTCCAAGGTAGGGAGCCATTCAATCTACAGCTGTAGGTGTGAGAGATTCATTTAGCTCTTTTTGCATGGAGAACGTCATGTTTAATTAGATTTGCTAAACTGATTAAATCTCAGTGAAAACTTTTGCGTATTTACAAAATTAAATATTTCTATGTACAAGATAGAAGTTATGAAAAGACAACTGGAGGTGAGTTTGTCCCAAATAAAGGAAAGTTATATCACAAGTATTGCTTACATTCTACACTGGAGCAAATATACATTTTCCAGTGTACCAAAAATTTCACTTACATTTTTACATTGATATTTTCTTAAAGAATCTATTGTAGTATAAATGTAAATAATTTCCATGATGTGAAATATCACACCATCTTATTATTGTCATAAACAGAACAAACCTATGAGTTTTAGTAAAATGAACTACCCTTAATTTACTTAGCTAATTTGTACTTATTATTAAACAGATATTAACACAAGTTTGCTCTGAATGGTAACAAAAAATGAAAAGAAAACTTAAAGATTATATGAAGTCAGGGAATGAAAATATAAACTTTTACTAGAATAAAATAATTTATATTTTTTCTTTTTAATCTTCAAAATAAAATGTTAAAATGAGTTATGGTCTTCCTTCTTGACTTTAGACAAAACTATACACAACTGATTCTTTTTTACACTATTTCCAGTACCACTTGCTTGAGACCACAGGGGAGCTGAGATTCCCAGCTCCACCCCTGATGCACCCTTAGGCCTCCTTGAGTGCTGTCCTGGCCTCAAGCCCCTTCCCCAGCTGCGGTTTCCAGACCTGTAAGCCCATGACTCCCTCCCTTGGATCCCTCTCTACCGCGAGACGACCCCTCCCCTGCACCAAATAAACCTCTGCGTGGCAGAGTCTCCATCGCCCTTGAGTGAGTTTGGTCTCATTTACCTTTCACTACTGAGAAACCTTTTGCAATGTCTTGATGTCTACTTTTATATATTTTTCATTGTATCTGTTTTGAACCAAGATCTTTTGATATTGTTTCATATATTTTATATCTTCTTTATACTCATCTTCCATTTTTTTGATGCTTTTCTTTACCAAAGAAAACAAAACAGGAAAAGTTTCTGATTTTCTGTGTGTGTGCGCGCACGTGCTGCTTCTGAGCTGACACTGCTACACCCAGTTTAACTGAATCTCTTCAGGACCTGGATCCTGGCACGAAAAGAAAGATACTGTGAGGAATACAAAAGCTAGAACATGGAATGCTTTCCAGGTTGAGGAAATCACAACTATCGGACCTTTTCAACATATTAAGATATTTTTACTGACCTACATTATTTGTATTGGTAGAACAAAAAAGTGCGTATGATTACAGGTTAGAACCCCATTGTGAAGAACCCTCAATGCCGAGGTAAAGTATATAGCATATAACAAAGTGAAATATTTTTCAGATACAAGTAGAGGAAAAATACTGTTACTTCCCATGTATTGCAGGACATAAACATGGCGCTGTGAATGTAAATATGTGCATTCTTAAGGCACCACCACATAGCAATGCATCAACCATGATTGAGATTTCTGTTACAAAGGAATGTACATAAACAAATACACATGTATATGGCTAACACAACGTAATTTTTCGATGCATTTATGTTGAATTACAGATAGATGATTGTATTACCAATCCTAGCTATTGGAACAGAAGAAAAAATTAAAAGTCAACTATGACTGCAATAATCTTACTAACAAGCCCCAAATTTCATTGATTGACAGTAAGGAATGCTGGGCCAGGGATTTAGCTCAGCATCCTAAGCACCTGCCCAGCAAGCATGAGGTTGTGAGTTCCATCCCTGGTACAAAAAAAAATGAGGAATGTTAATTTTTCTTATCAGTTGGCCCTCAATTCTGGTAGCAACCAAGATCAAATGCATCATGAATGTCTTTGTTTTGCTTAAACCAATGAGTTTTCAGCTTGTGCACAAGATGGGAACAAGGGTATCTGTGATAACTGTTAAGCTACACAGTCTCTGTCATCTATCTTCCTTTATCTAAAGCAAATCATGTTGGTAAGCTGAACAGCAAAGGGGTAAGGATGATATTACATTCCCAGTTAGTCCATAGTAGCTAGTGGTGGAGAGAGAGAGAGAGAGAGAGAGAGAGAACGAGAGACAGAGAGAGAGAGAGAAAGAGAGAGAGACAGAGATAGAGAGATAGAGATAGAGACAGAGAGATAGAGACAGAGAGATGGAGGGATGGAGGGAGGGAGAGAATGAGAGAGAGGGAGAGAGAGAATTTTAAAGAAACAACATAAGCTTACAGTGTTTTGCAGATTAATGGTGAAACATATTCTACATTATCAAATGTACAAGTTAATGTTTGTATGAACACTAAAGTCTGCATAAAATTCCTAAATCAATTCCTACAAAACATTTTGAATTCATTTTTTATCATTTTAGTGTCTGCCAAAGAAGTACATTCATAGTTTTACAATAAAAAAGCAAAAATATACTGTCAGTATGGTTTGATATAGGTATAGTTCTCTTTAATCTGGGACATAGCCTTAAATCTAAGAAAAATACTTTAGCTCTTAAATTTGAGCTGTAACTACTATTTCAAACATCACAAGACATCTGAAAACATATTGTGTGGGTAGTCAGCATCTATTCCAGATGTGTGAATGCTAACTCTGAATTTGTTAGAAATAGATTTCTAAATAGCAGCGAGCAAACAGAAGGGATCTTCATGAATATTCTTAACATATACACATATATTTAAAGTGGTCACTATCACTATATTTAATGTATATGTGTTTCCTCATTTCATTTAAAGTGCTTTATTAAATCTTTGAAAAATTTGTGATATTAAGAAACTGTGTCCTCAAAAATATAATAATCATTTGTACAGAAATTTATGCAGTACAACCATTTTTAATAAATGCAGTGTATTTTATTATTTCTATCCAAAAACATACTGCAACAGAATGTAATTTGCTGCCTATTACACTATCTTGTAGCCAGCTTTTAGTCACTGTGACACGATAGAGGAAATGACCAACTCTACGGTCTCAGATTTCAGGAATGGTCAGCTGGCCTGCTGCTCTGGTCCCGTGGCCGCACAGAACATGGTGGTGGGCTGACTCGTTGAGCAAGACCCACTCATGTGTTGGAAGCCAGGGAGCAAAAGAGAGTGACAAGGAGGAGCCACGTTCCCAAGAGCCACTTTAAGGTCCTCCTCAGGGGCCTCATTTCCTCCCAGCAGTTATTCTTGCCTAAAGAATCTACCCTTAAATAATGCCACTACATTCGGAGATCTAACCCCAGAACACATCAGGAACACTTGGAATCCCATCCAAAATGAACCAAGACTCCTCTGAATCTTTAATAATCTGTTTTCAATGCCAAGCAAACTATAGACAGAGAAGGCTGTAAAATCACTCCAAATTATACTAAACTGACGAATGGATCATCAGGCACTTGTGTCATGAAAGTGTCCTGTAATAAGCAAAAATCAGGCTAAAAATGTCTTGTCAACTTAAATATGTGGTTTTCTAATGAAGCAAAACTACAAAAATATGTTAAAAATACATAAAATACAGGTTAATAGGTAGTTGTGTGTGACAGTTTTATAGACCAAGAAGTGCCCAGGTAAACCCTGCAATGTGTGTCTAGGAAAGTGTCTCCAGCTTCATTTAGTAGAAAAACTAGCCCTCCCAACACGGGCTGTCACCATCCACCCTCTCAGGGCCTGAACGAATAAAGGCAGCAGAAAGAGGAGTGCACCGCCTTTTCCTGCCTCACTGTTTGCACTTTGACGTCTTCTGTTCTCTAGACAATGGACAGGATTCTCTTTTTGCCATTGGCTCCCTGTTTTTGTCCATACCCCAGTAACTTTTCTAGGTCTCAAGCTCATGGACACAGATCACAAGACATCTTGGCCTCCACAGTACGTGTCCACTGTCACAGAATAACTTAGGTAAAGATGTAAATGCAGATAAAAATCCATGGACTGATCTCTTACTAGCTGTTTTCCTGCAGATCTGTGTCCTTGACTCTTACACAGTACAACTTCTCCCAGAGTCAACATTCCTGACATAGTTGTGTATTTTCACATTTCATAAACCTATGCTGGTATACTGCAATCACCAGCCAAAGTCAGTGGCTTATGGTAGGGTGTGTTCTTGCAGATGTAGACTTTAATTTGAATAAATTATGACAAAAGATAATTTCAATTTTCAAAAATTCTTTTGTACTCTGGATATTTATTCTTGCTTTCTAACCAAACTCAAGCAGCCCCTGACACTTTTACTGCCTTTTTTTCTGTCAGAAGGTTTGTGTAGCTGTATGTATACAGCAGTCAGCTTTTTCAGACCTCCTCTTTCTCTTATCACTGTGCAATTAGGCTTTCTCTGTGTCTGTTTTGGTACTTGCTACTCATTTCTTTTCAGTGCTGAATTATGGGTAATTGTCTGAATATGCTTCCATAGTAGTTTTTCAAAGAGAAGTACTATGGTTCATTATGGGTGAGTATATCAATCAAAAGTTTGTTTCTGAATATATATGTGATATTTAAAAGTTAAAATGTACCATATTTAAGGATACTTTATAAAAAGTACCGCTACTATTTAAAATTGCTACTGAGCTATTAAATGAGGAAATAGCATATAAGTGAAAATGATCTATATAATATATATTTATAATACACTAAATAATGGTACATATTAATAATACAACTTGTTATTATTATAAATTAAATGTGGCAAAAGAGGAGAGTTATTTTTAAAATGCAACCATTCAGGTTGTTATTTGAAATTTACATACCTAGAGGCTATCTACACCAGGTGAAAATAACAAATAGTTAAAATTAATATATAGAAGGTCACAATTTATTGTAGTAGCTCTGAGAATTTTGATGTTTGAATACTTCATTCCTAAGTCCATGAATACATAATCAACTCTCAATATTAATATGGTTTTGCAATAACATATTAGGTCAAAAAGCAAATCTACAAGTTTTGAAATTGGCACCAAAATCAGTGATCACAGGAAGCCTCTTCTATTTTAAAGACTCATCTGTGTTTTCTGGAAAGAAGATCTAAAGCAAAGCAAAAAGTTAAAAAATAGGAAACAATGTTGACAAAAATCTCTTAGACATTTTCTTTCCCAAAATTTAGATGGTAAATTCTTTGCAAAAATAGTGACTCATTAAATAATCATATGACATGATGAATTTTGTTGCAATATGAAATCAATATTTTAATAACTTTAATGGTGACAAAATTAACATTAATATTGATTATCATTATGCATAGAATCACTTTTATTTATGAAAGTTTCTTTTTTTTTAAATTTTATTTTAAAGAGAATAAAACAAAAGAGGGCAGTACAGAGCAGATCAGAACAGGACAACATAGGCAACACAGTACTTTACATTAAGACAACCGGACATCAACAGTAGCTATCACAATATCTCTTACTCTGCTATAGTTGACCATAGTTTCAAATACAATAATATCAAACATAACAAAATAGTATAGAGCCATGCATAGAGTGAAAGAATTATGGGGCTTTCTGAACCGAATAACAGAAAATGATCAATGGGTACTGTAATATCTCATTTTCAATAGAAAAATTTTGTTTAAACTATCACACATATTCAAATCCCAATAAGACACAATGTGATAGATAGAACCAATGATAGTAGAACAATCGAAGCATGGTAGGACTTCTAAGAAGGATGATATTAAATCAGCAATAGCAGTCATAATGTTTTGTTTTCTTCAAAACAGCTGTTCATATCATCATGCATGATATAGTTAAGCAAAACAGAATAAAACCATTCCAACTGATGAATGAAAATATTGAAAGGCTTCAAAGCTATGAGATGGGGACTCATGCTTACCATAAAGTCTTATATACTCTTATCAACTCTCATACTAGGGAGACTATATGGTATTTACCCTTGTGAGTTTGGTTTATTTCGCTTAAGAGAATGGTCTCAAGTCGTGTCCATTTATTTATAAATATCTCAATGTGATAATTCTTTATAGCTGAGTAGTACTCCGTTGTATAAAAATGCTACAACTTTTTTATCCATTCCTCAGCTCATGGGCACTTAGGTTGTTTCCAGTATCTAGCTATTACAAATTTTGCTGCTATAAACGTGGGTGCACATATATCACTGTGGTATGATGTTTTCAGTGCTTCTGGGAACATACCCAGAAGTGGAATAGCTGGGACAAATGGGACTTCCAAATCTAACTTTTTGAGGAATCTCCATACTGACCTCCACAGTGGTTGCACCAGTCTACACTCCCACCAACAGTGCACAAGAGTTCCTTTTTCCCCATAGCCTCTCCAACACTTGTTGTTGGTAGTGTTTTCTATCTTGGCCATTCTTTCTGGAGTGAGATGGAATCTCAGTGTGGTTTTAATTTGCATTTCTCTCATGACTAATGATGATGAACATTTCTTCATGTATTTATTTGCCATTCGTATTTCTTCATCTGAGAACTGTGTATTCATTTCAGATGCCCATTTTTGGATCGGCTTTTTGAATTTCGAGGGTCTGATTGTTTTTAATTCTTTATAAGTTCTAGACAGAAGTCCTTTGTCTGAGGAACTTTCCATGAAGATTTTTTCCCAATTTGTGGGTTTTCTTTTCACTCTGCTGGAAATCTTTTGACATGGAGAAACTCATTAATAAGATGTGGTCCCAGTTATTGATTCTGGGAAGCATTTCCTGTGTAGTTTGGTTCTTGTTCATGAATTCTCTTCCTACCCCTGTATCTTTGAGATTTTTACCTACTTTGTCTTCCAGCAGTTTTAGTGTTTAAGTTTAATATTTAGATCTTTGATCTATTTAGATTTTAGTTTAGTGTATGATGATAGACATGAGTCTAGTTTTTGTCTTCTGCATATGGACAGCCAATTTTTCCAGCACCATTTGTTAAAGAGACTGTTGTTCTTCCAACAAGCATGTTTGGCCCCTTTATCAAAGATAAGGTGGTTGAGTGAGTTTGTGTTTGTGGTTGTATCTTCCAATCTATTGCACTGATCCCCCAGTCTGTTTTTATTCCAGTACCATAATGACTTTATTACTGTAGCTTTGTAGTATAATTTCAAGTTGGGGATTGTGATGCCTCATGCCTTGCCTTTGCTGCTTACAATTGCCTTTGCTATTCTAGGTCTCTTCTGGTTCCAGATGAATTTTACTAGTGATTTCCCCAAATCTTTGAGATATGTTAGTGGTATTCTGATTGGGATTGCATTGAATCTGTATAGTAACTTTCGGACAGTGGCCATGTTTACAATGTTTTTCTTCCTATCCATGAACAGGGGATGTCTTTCCATTTTCTGAGGTCCTCTTCGATTTCCTTTTTCAGGGTATTCCCTATATAGCTCCTTTACTTCCTTTGTGAGATTAATTCCTAAGTATTTCATTTTTTTTGGATGCTAGTGTAAAGTGTGTAGTTTATCTTATTACTCTCTCAGTACTTTTGTTGTTAGTGTATAGAAATGCTATTGATTTTTGAGTATTGACTTTGTATCCAGCTACATTGCTGAATTTATTTATTATATCTAGGAATCTTTCAATAGAGTTTTGGGGGTCTTCTATGTAAAGTATCATGTCATCTGCAAATAATGATAATTTAACTTCCTCTTTTCCTATCTTTACTCCTTTTATTTCTCTTTCCTGTCTTATTGCTCTGGCTAGTATTTCCAGTACTATGTTGAACAGCAGTGGTAATAATGGACATCCTTTTCTTGTACCTGATTTTAAGGTAAAGGCTTTCAGTTTTTGACCATTTAATATGATGCCGGCTATTGGTTTGTCATAGATGGCCTTTACCATATTGAGATAAAGACCCTCTATTCCAATTCTCTGTAATGTTCTTATCATGAAGGAGTGTTGGACCTTATCAAAAGCTTTTCCTGCATCTATAGAGATGATCATGTGGTTCTTCCTTTTGGCTCTATTGATACGGTGGATTACATTTATTGTTTTGCATATGTTGAACCAACCCTGCATTCCTGGGATGAATCCTACTTGGTCATGGTTTATAACCTTCTCGATGATTTGCTGCATTCTGTTTGCCAATATTTTATTGAGAAGTTTTGCATCTATATTCAATAGGGAGATTGGCCTGTAGTTCTCTTTTTTAGTTGAGTCTTTCTCTGGTTTTGGTACTAGAGTGATATTTGCTTCCAGGAATGAATTAGGCAGAATTGCTTCCCTTTCAATTTCATTGAAGAGTTTCAGGAGTGTTGGAATTAAGTCTTCTTTGTATTT
>PVJX010023035.1:0-29784 GCA_004027295.1 Dolichotis patagonum | reverse complement strand
AGCAGATTCAAAGAGATATACAGGAAATCAAAAATGCTACTGAAAGCTGCCAAAACTGCCTCAACAAAAGTGAAGATAGAATTTCAGACCTCAAAGACAAGATTGCTGCTAGTGAACAGGAAAAGAAAGATATATTAAAAATACCAAGGAATCAGGAAATAACAATTCAACAGCTGCAAGATGATACAAAGAAAAACAAGATAAATAGAGATAAATGAAAAAGAAGGTGCCAACAAAAATTATATCCAGAGGCTATTTACAGAAGTAATACTTGAAAATTTCCCAAATGTGAGAATGGAAACTGACATAAAGATCAGTGAAGCATATAGAACTTCAAATAGCCATAACCAAAATAAAACTACAACTAGACATACAATAATCAACATCCCAGAAATCTAACATAAGAAGAGAATACTAAAAGCTGTTAGAGAGAAGAGACATCACCTATAAAGGAAAACATATCAGAATCACAGCAGACTTCTCAACACAAACAATCAAGTCAAGAAGACCATGGAGTGAAGTATTTCAGATCCTAAAGGAAAATGACTTCCAACCCAGATTGATGTACCTGCAAAACTGTCCTTCAAAACTGATTGATAAAATACTTCCATGACAAAGAACAGCTGAAGAACTTCATGATCAACAAACCAACCCTACAAAGAATACTGAAAGACATTCTAGATATACATGGGGAAAAAATCACTAAGTAAGGCAGACAATTAAACAGAATGGAAAGCTAAAGATACAACAGCAGAAAGATAACATGTCAACAATAAAGCAATATATAACAGTTATAACCATTAATGTAAATGGCCTCAACTCACCCATCAAAAGAAAGAGACTGGCAGAATGGATCAAGAAACAACTCCTACCATATGGTGTCCACAAGAAATCCATTAAACCCAAAAGGAAATACATAAACTGAAAGTCAAAGGATGGAAAACAATACTTCATGCAATAGGATCCCCCCCAAAATTGGGAGTAGCTATTCTGTTTGCAGACAATGTGAACTTCAAACCAAGAATGATTCAAAGAGATAAAGAAGGTCACTACGTATAGTTAGAGGAAAAATTCAAGAGGAAGAGATAACGAACTTAAATATATATGCACCAAATCCCAGAGCTCCTAGCCATACAAAGCAAGTACTAACAGAAAGAAAAAATCAAATAAGCAATAACACAATTATAACAGGAGACCCTACTGTGCCAGTGATACAAAAGGACAGATCAACTAAACAGAAAATCACCAAAGAAATAACAGAACTGAATCATATCTGTGAACAAATGGACTTGATAGATGTATATAGAGTATTACATCCAACAACATCAGAATATACATTCTTT
Organism: Dolichotis patagonum; assembly: GCA_004027295.1. Classification (NCBI taxonomy): domain Eukaryota; kingdom Metazoa; phylum Chordata; class Mammalia; order Rodentia; family Caviidae; genus Dolichotis; species Dolichotis patagonum. The sequence continues at coordinate 28,441 of PVJX010023035.1, read as the reverse complement.
TCAGCAGTAAATGGGACATTCTCTAAAATAGACCACATACTAGCCCACAGAACATATTTAAGTAAATGCAAAAGAATTAAAATTATCCCATGCATGTTATCATGCCATAGTGCTATGAAAAAAGAAATTAATGATAAAAGCAACTGCAAAAATCTCACAAACACATAGAAACTGAGTAATACACTCTTGAGCAATCAGTGGGCCATGGAGGAAATTAAAGAAGAAATTAAACAATATCTACAAGCAAATGAAAAAAAACACAACTTACCAGATTTTGTGGGATGCAGTGAAAGCAGTCCTCAGAAGAAAATTTATTGCACTGAGTTCCCACATCAGGAAGACAGAATGAACACAAATAAACAACCTGATGCTACAACTCAAGCATCTAGAAAAAGAAGAGCAAGCAAAGACCAAAGCCAAAAGAAGTTAGGAAATTTAAGGATCAGAGCAGAAATTAATGCAATAGAGACTAAGAAAACAATACAAAGAATCAATGAATCAAAGAGTTGGTTCTTTGAAAGAGTAAATAAAATTGATAAGCCCCTAGCCAACCTTATTTTTAAAAGGAAAGAAAAAACACAAATTCATGCAATAAGGAATGAAAAAGGTGAAATTACCACAGACTTGGTCGAAATATAGAAGATCATCAACACCTACTTCGAAAACCTCTACTCTCATAGGTTCGATAACACAGAAGAAATAGACAGATTCCTAGATACATATGAACTACCAAAGCTGGATCAGGAAGATGTAAAACTGCTGAATAACCTAATTTCTATTACTGAAATTGAAAATGTAATTAAGTCCTTGCCAACAAAGAAGAGTCCAGGCCCAGACAGAGTCACTGCAGATTTCTACAAGAAATACAAAGAAGACTTAATTCCAACAATCCTCAAACTCTTCAATGAAATTGAAAGGGAAGCAATTCTTCCTAAGTCATTCCTGGAAGCAAATATTACTCTAGTACCTAAACCAGAGAAAGACTCAACTAAAAAAGAGAACTATAGGCCAATCTCCCTAATGAACATAGATGCAAAAATTCTCAATAAAATATTGGCAAACAGGATGCAACAAATCATCAAGAAGATTACACACCATGACCAAGTGGGATTCATCCCAGGAATGCAGGGATGGTTCAACATATGTAAATCAATAAATGTAATCCACCATATCAATAGAGCCAAAAGTAAGAACCACATGATCATCTCTATAGATGCAGATAAAGCTTTTGAGAAGGTCCAACACTCATTCATGATAAGAACCTTACAGAGAATTGGAATAGATGGTCTTTATCTCAATATGATAAAGGTCATCTATGACAAACCAACAGCCAGCATCATATTAAATGGCCAAAACTTAAAGCCTTTACCTTAAAATCAGGTACAAGACAAGGATGTCCCCTGTCACCATTCCTATTCAACATAGTACTGGAAATACTAGCCAGAGAAATTAGACAAGAGAGAGAAATAAAAGGAGTAAAGATAGGAAAAGAGGAAGTTAAATTATCATTATTTGCAGATGACATGATACTTTACATAGAAACCCCCAAAACTCCATTGAAAGACTCCTAGATATAGTAAATGAATTCAGCAATGTATCTGAATACAAAGTCAATACTCAAAAATCAATAGCATTCCTATACATTAACAACAAAAATACTGATAGAGAAATAAGAGAAGCCACAACCTTCACACTAGCATCCAAAAAAATGAAATACTTAGGAATTAATCTCACGAAAGAAGTAAAAGAGCTATACAGTGAAAATTGTAATACCCTGAAAAAGGAAATCAAAGAGGACCTCAGAAAATCGAAAGACATCACTTGTTCATGGATAGAACGAACAAACATTGTGAAAATGGCCATTCTCACAAAATTACTATACAGATTCAATGCAATCCCAATCAAAATACTACTAACATACCTTATAGATCTAGAGAAATCACTCCTAAAATTCATCTGGAACCAGAAGAGACCTAGAATAGCAAAGGCAATTCTACGCAGCAAAGGCAAGGCAGAAGGCATCACAATCCCTGACTTGAAATTATACTACAAAGCTACTGTAATAAAATCAACATGGTCCTGGAATAAAAACAGACCTGAAGATCAATGGAATAGATTAGAAGATACAACCACAACCACAAACTCACTCAACCACCTTATCTTTGATAAAGGGGCCAAACATGTTTGCTGGAAGAATAACAGTCTGTTTAACAAATGGTGCTGGAAACATTTGCTATTCATATGCAGAAGACTAAAACTAGACTCATGCCTATCACCATGTACTAAACTAAAATCTAAATGGATCAAAGATCTAAATATTAAAAAGAAGCACTAAATCTGTTGGATGACAAAGTAGGTAAATATCTCAAAAATATAGGGGTAGGTAGAGAATTCATGAACAAGAATCAAACCATATGGGAAATACTTCCCAGAATTAATGACTGGGACCATATCTTATTAAAGAGTTTCTGCATGTGGAAAGAGATTTCCAGCAGAGTGAAAAGAAAACCCATAAATTGGGAAAAAAATTTTAGTGGACTGTCCCTCAGACAAAGGACTCTGTCTAGAACTTATAATTAAAAAAAATCACACCCTCGAAATTGAAAGACCCAATCCAAAAATGGGCATCTGAAGTGAATACACAGTTCTCATATGAAGAAATACAAATGGCAAATAAATACATGAAAAAATGTTCATCATCATTAGTCATTAGAGAAATTCAAATTAAAACCATACTGAGATTACATCTCACTCCAGAAAGAATGGCAAAGTAAAGAAAACTACCAACAACAAATGCTGGAGAGGCTATGGGGAAAAGGGAACTCTTCTGCACTGCTGTTGGGAGTGTAGACTGGTGCAACCACTGTGAAATCAGTCTGCAGATTCCTCAAAGAACTGAGTTTGGAAGTCCCATTTGACCCAGCTAATCCACTTCTAGGCATATTCCCAGAAGATCTGAAAAACATCATACCACAGTGATATATGTGCACCCATGTTTATAGCAGCACAATTTGTAATAGCCAGATCTTGGAAACAACTTAAGTGCCCATCAACTGAGGAATGGATAAAAAGTTGTGGCATTTCTATACAATGGAGTACTACTCAGCTATAAAGAATTATCAGATGGAGATATTTATAAGTAAATGGTCACAACTTGAAACCATACTCATAAGTGAAATAAACCAAACTCACATGTGTAAATACCGTAGTGTCTCTAGTATGAGAATTGGTAAGAGTACATAAGATTTTATGGTAATCATGATTCCCCATTACATAGCTTTGAAGACTTTCAATGTTTTCATTCATCAGTTGGAATGGTTTTATTCTGTTTTGTTTGACTTTATTTTGTGTGATGGTATGAACAGCTGTTTTGAAGAAAACAAAATATTATGGCAGCTATTGATGATTTAATATCATCCTTCTTAGAAGTCTACCATGCTTCTGTTCTTCTATTACCATTGGTTCTATCTATCACATTGTGTCTTATTGGGATTTGAATATGTGTGGTGGTATAAACAAAATTTTTTTATTGAAAATGAGATATTATAGTAGCCATTGATCATTCCCTGTTATTCGGTTCAGAAGGCCCTGTAATTCTTTCATTCTTTTGAATGGTTTTATACTATTTTGTTATGTTTGATATTATTGTATTTGGAACTATGCTCAACTATAGCAGAGAAAGAGATATTTTGATAGCTACTGTTAATGTCTGGTTGTCTTATTGTAAAGTGCTGTGTTGCTTATGCTGTTCTGTTCCCATCTGCTTTGTTCTGCCCTGTTTTGTTTTATTCTCTTTAAAATAAAATTTAAAAATGAAGGCATTGAGGGACTTAGGGTGCATTTGGGGCACTTGGCCCTGAGTTTACTGTGAAGCCCCTTCCATTCTTGCCAACCATAAATTATCATTGAAAATCACAAGTGAAAGGTTATATCAGGGTTCAGAAGTAAATCGCAGACCAAGCCTTCAAGGGACAGGACATCTAATACAGCTAAGCTTCTAGGCAGCATAGCAGATGGAACGGTGGTCAGCGTGCACTCTCTTTGAAGATATTCACTTATCTCCCATTTTAAAAGTGAGAAATATCCTCATAATTAATTATTATACCTGCCCATTTGAGTTAAAAATTCATGCAAACATTATTGAAATTTTTTAAATAGTATGTTTTCTGATGGAAATAATTTTCCATAGCAAAAGATGGTGGACCAATAGATAGCAGGATGAGAAGCCTCTCTGTGAGAGACAGCTCAGACGCCACAATAATACATCCTGGTGAGACCTGGACAGAGGGAGATAGATTCTCTTGATCCAGGAAGAAACCAAAGGGAAAAGAACTCAAATATGAAGTCCCAGGGGCTACCATTAGAGAAGCTAAGATCAATGGTTATGGTGCTCTTGCCAAGTCCAGCCTGAGTGCTGGACCCGACGCCAATGTGACTGGCTTGAGCTGCCCCATGCATGGAGCTGAGTCGCCCCACATGCAACTTGCATGAAGCTGCCATGAACTCACGCCACAGCCGCACTGAATTCGGAGGTCAGGGAGCCCAATGGAGAACAGAGCCAGAGAGGGACCGGCATTAACCTATGGTGAGTGCTGGGAATAAGATCCTCACACAGGAAAGGGGCGACCAACTAGACGACATGTTGGAGTCGGGCATGATGGGCCTGAACTAGGAACAGCAGTGATTTCAGTTGGTTGCTCCCCTCCCAGAGAAGATTGGTGGGATCTGCTTGGCCTGGGTCACACCCCTGACCCAATATGTCCTCCCAAACCAATTCCCTAGGGGCAGCAAACACTGACACAGTGAAGGCCCATGAAGGTTGACTGGCCCAGAGGGGAGGGGCCAGCATATGCTGCCCCTGCTTACACCTCAGTGACCAACAGCAAACTGGAGAGGGCAGAAACTTCTAGCCTGTGTGCTCCAGAAGAACCATAACCAACAAGTGGCTGGGAACCACACTGTATACTTGTATGGAAAGAACCAAAAGTATGACATGAGAAAGAAATAAGAAAAAGCCCGCAGGCCACAACCCCAAGAATATTGATTCAGGAGAGGTAAATACAAAAGAGATTGAGGGCATCAAACATGCAACATCTAACACAGCATCAGTGGACATAAAGAGAAATCTTCAAGACCTTGTAGATGAGCTCAAAACTGAAATATTAATTCAAGTTAAGCAAGATACAAGTAGATTAATAAAAGAAATGCTAAACACCCCTCAAGAAGACACAGACAGAAGAATGGAGGAACACAAAAGAAGGAGAGAAATGTTTGATGAAGAGTATAAAGAAAACCTAGAGTAAATGAAGCAGATTCAAAGAGATTACCAGGAAACTAAAAACTCCATTAAAAGCTGGCAAAACTGCTTGAAAGAAACTAAGGATATACTATCAAAACTTGTAGACAGGTTTGCAATGTGTGATATTGGAAGGAAAGATCTTTTAAAAATAACAGGGAAACAGGCAGTAACAATACAAAGGCTAGAAAATGACAAGAGGATCTATAACTTATGAATAAAACATGTGAATGAAGAAGTAGGAATCAAAACAGAGGAATGACAAAGGCTATTCACAGAAATAATTAAGGAAAACTTCTCAAGCATAACAAAAGGAAATGATACACAGATGTATGAAGTTTACAGAACTCCAGCCACCTACAACCAAAACAGAGCTACACCTAGAAACACAATAATCAAGATCCCAGAAATTAAATATAAGAACAGAATCTTAAAAGCTGTCAGAGAAAAGAAACAGATCACCTGTAAAGGAAAACCCATCAAAAAATCACAGCAGACTTCTCAACACAGTCCATCAAATCAAGATCATGGAGCGAAGCAATCCAAGTCCTGAAAGAAAATAACCTCCAACCCAGATTGATGTACCCTGCAAAACTGTCTCTAGAAATTAATAGAGAAACAAGATGCTTCCATGACAAAGAGGAACTGGGGGAATTTGTGACCACCAACCCAACCCTACAAAAAAATACTGAAGGACATTCTAGAGAGAGAAAAAAAGAATACGAGGATTTCAGGAACAGTGGAAGAGAGGCTTCAATGAATGGGGCTCACAGTGGAATGAAAGAGGAAAATATACAACCAGTGGCCAAAAAATAGAATAGCAGAAATGGGGCAGAGAAGGTTGGCTATAATCTCTAACATAGATGGCCTTGATATACTAACAAAAAGAAACACAGGCAGAGTAGATCAGGAGATAGGGTCCATCGAGATGCTCTGTATTAGAAACATAATTAACCTGAAAGAGAGTTTATGGACATAAAATCAAATAAGAGAAAACAATGCTCTATGCGACAGGGAACCAGAGAGAAATAGGGGCAACTCAACCAGCACCTGCAGAAAGGTTGAAAGGACATGATACTTTTGTACAGTAGAGAACTACTCAGCTATAATGAAGGAAAACCTTGAGGCTTCTATAGGTAAAGGAATACAACTCAAGATCAAGCCCAGGAGGCAGAAGGTTCAGAACCAGTTAGGATAAATAGCATATTACTCCCCCCAATGTAAAAACCAAGGGAATTAATGGGACCCAAAATGTGCAGTGCACCCTGTGGGAGTGAAAGGGAAGCAATAGTCTTAAAAAAGAAGGCAGACAATATTGTTAATAGTGTAACAGGATTTAAAATCTACATTATTCTCACCACTCCATTTAGATGGATTATATTCTGTTCCAGTTTGTCTACTTACACTAGATTTGAGGGCATGGACAGCTATCCCAAAAGTAGCAGGATATATTATGATAATCATCCTTAATTTCCTATTAACTTACTCTGAAGCCCTGTATAACTTACACTGTCATATTATGACTGATCTTATTTGAATCTAGTTTGTTAGATTGCTATTTTGTATTGACTGATGTTATTCAAATCTGTTATGATTGACAGTATCAAGTCTAAGAATATAGGCAACTATACTGAAGATGACAAGATTCACTAGGATACCCACTCTGGTTTGATTATTACCTGCTTTTGAAGTGTTATAATATCTCCAATGCTTTGTTTTTATTAATATTGTTATATACTGCTGAGACATCATAGTAATCATTGTAGATTACCTTGTATTGTGATTTTATATGACTTTTTTGTTTCATGTTTTTCCAGGAATTTGTTTTGTTTTGTCTTGGATTGCACTGCTTTTCCCTCTAATACAGAAAGGATAGGCATACATGTAGAGACTCATGCATGCGTAGAACTTCTAAAAAGTTTATGAGACTCTATAAATAATGCACAATGAAATGAACAGCTACTTTGAAAAAAAAGACACTATGGTACCCAGTGCTGATTCCATAATGTCATGATGTGAAATCCAGCAAAACTATCATTCTTTGTTCAGAGTGATTTTAGCCTGTTTTGTTTTGTTTAAGTTCAGCAAACATGAAGGTATGGATAGCTGTTTGGAATTGAATGAGAGACACTATGACAGCCATTGTTGGCTTCCCTATTGTCTGGTCTTGAAGACCTGAAACGCCTTCCTCATCCTGTTCAGATCAGTTCCATACTATGTTGTTTCGTGTGAATTCTCTGTATGTGAAGATAGGGACAACTATTTGGAAGAAAACAAGAGACAATATGATAGAGAGTGAATATCTCCGATTGTCTAGCTTTGAAATTTATGTCTGTTACACTGCTTTCTTGTGTTCTGTTTTGGTTTGTTTTCTTTAATTTTACCCTATTTAAAATTAAAAAAAGAAAATATAATAATTTCCCATAGCACCTGCCACCAAATACTATTGGAAAATATTATCAAGAACCTCTAAAGTTTGATTTGAAACTTTTATTTTTAGTCATCAGATAACAAAATAGATTTTACCTCAAAAAAAACTCTCATGAAACCATTTCTACTGGATGCTGTAAAAATATTATAGTGAAGAACTATCACAATGTATGTGTTTGTCTGATTCCATCTTTAAACACTAGATTCATGACTTAGTAAAAAGTATCATCGAATTGCCAAAATTTCTTAATTATTATCCTTTTAAAATGAGAGTGGTTTTTACTTGTTTTGTCTTCTTTCTCACAATTTTTACTTTTTATTAGCATAAGTTTTCAGTATGCAGCAATTGCGTTCATCACACGCGTGGATAGATAATAATTACCTATCTCAGTTGCTTCTTTCATCCCCTTTTCCCCAATTCTCGCCGCTCCCTGCAACTCTTGGTCCCCCTCCCCTTTCCAAAAGATCTATCACCCTCTTTTCTCTTACCTTTATATATATATATATATATTTTTTAATTTCATTTTATTTTGGTACCTGGAATCAAAGTCCCAACTTCCCATTTACCAGGCAGGTGCTGGGCCATTGAGCTATATACCCAGTCCCTTGGTTTTCTTATGCAAGAGGAATCATGTGACATTTCAGTTTGTGTCTCCAAGTATTTCACTTCACATTATGGTCTCATGGAGAATTCATTTGTTTTCAAGTGTCTGATGATTTCATTTTTCACAGCTTTACTAAAATATAATTTGTAGACAAAACTATACATAATATATAAAATTTGATTAATTCAAATGCATCCACCTGTGAAATTATCATCCAAATCAATATAATCATCACCATCATGTGACAGTTTTGACTATATTGCTGATAGAACTATGGTCAATAATGCATGTATTTTCTTCAAGTGGATGAAATGCTATTGGTCAAAGTTTAGAAACCAGAACATATGCTGATTTTTATTTGAATTTGAGTTCAAACACACATTTTTACAGTCATACATGCACACACACACAAAGAAAACATTCAAAAACGAAAACTTTTGATTACTAAATTTTACAAATCTATACTTTATCGGGATATTCTGAGTGTGCCATTGACTGTGTCAGCCCTGGCTTCAAAACCAAGGCACTGGGACTGAAGTGATGGACTTCAACTCTGAGGGGGTCGAATAACCAATAGTCAAAATTAAATTACTTTCTCAATATTATAATGTTCATTATGAATCATTTTATTGCACTCTGTAACACACTGTCAGATGGAAATGTGTCTCCAAACATTTATGAGTGCAAAGATAATGTTGCCCTATTTTTTTAAAATGGCAAAAAAAGAGCAGCCTTACACTTTAAAATAGATACATTTCAGGGAAGTTTGGCATATTTGGCAGGCAGAGTTAAATACAGTGAATACGATGAATACACAGTCAATACAGTGAATCCAAAGCTTTAAAGGCCAAAATCCCATCATTTTTTATATTGTAATTTAAGAACTTAAATCTAAAATACAATTATGAGTAAAATGAAATCATACTAGAAATGTCTCTTCATTCTTGACTTAGTGACGCACTCAGTGAAAAGATACATGGAAATGATTTCAAGTAAATGTCTGAAGTCACATCTAGTTTTTTCTGCAGTATGAATTCACACAATAGAGTACTGATTGATAGCTCAATGTTTCACTCTGCTGTAGGGAGAAAATCTCTCGTGGCATTTCATTGTCACTTCCAGATATTCGAGGGCAAGTTTGGCACCAAGGTTTATCAGGTTACTGATGAATAGAAAATCTCTATGGAGAAACTACAGGTCAGGGAAGCAAATGTTTCTACCAAGCCAATGACTATTCTTTTTAAAATATAATTATGAAACATTTTCTCTACTCCACTAGGAGGAAAGCAAGTACACAAGTTCAATATTCCAGGTGCTCCATCTTCCTACCGCACAAGTTGGGCTTATGGAGTCAGCACTAACACCGATATCAGAAGTGCCAAGGTCGGAGTTCCTGTCTCAAATCCCAGTTACTTACTCTGTAAAACTTCCACCACTTTGATTTATTTTGAGTTTCATTTAATGAGTTTCCAAACTGCAGAAGGTATTAAAGATAAGCATCGGGTAATTTTGCGCATGAAAACAGGTCACCACATCACCCATGTACTAGCATCCAAAGGGATTTCAGACACTTAAGGACTGCTTATTACTATAAAATGGAAATGTTTCATCAACTTTCATTTTAGTTTTTTGATGGGATTCTGGTATTTTTCATCTAGCTGTCTAATTCTATTTCAACCAGGAAATCCTAGTTATTAGCTTTGTGTTTGTGCTGGCAATTACAAGAGGATCTATCTTGAAATGTGAATATAATAATGGGTTAGAAATTGTGGATATAAAAATTTGTGAGTAGAAAGTGGTGTCCCATGTTGCAAATCCATAACTCTCATTCTCTGGAGGATAAAGCCTATCTCTGCCAGATTGTTTCCTAAGTCATACTGGGACAGGTTAATGGACACTTAGATAATTTTCCACATTAAGCATGAAAACCTATTTTCAAGCACTGCACTAAGAATTGCATAAGGTGTCATAAGTATGTGATTTGACAATGTAGATATATGGAAAATGCAAAAATAAATGGCAGTTTATGAATCAATCTTTTATATTTGTTCAAGTGAATCCTTAGTATAATGGATTGCTCTTGAATTACTGCCCACTGGTTTTCTGGACATGCAAATCTAAGGACAAACTCTTCTTAGATGTTAATGGATTTATAGATATCCACAGATAAAAGGCGGTATCTTGGGTGAATGAGGTTACAGCCACACTGTTTTATAATGACTGGACCATCTAACATTGAAAAGTAGAATTTGGTACTAGACAGTTTCAATCCTAGTTATTCTTGAGTTGGCTTTGTTTCCCACTGTGGTAGGCAGAAAAATGTCCCTTTCCAAGATATCCATGTCCTAATTCTAGAACCTGTGAATATGTTACCTTTCATGGAAAGGAATGCTGCAAGTGTGATTATGTTCAGGAATTTGAGATGAGCAGGGAAACATTATACTTGGTATTTCAGGTAGGTCCAATATGATCGTAATGTGCTCATAAGGGAGAAAGGAAGGTACAAGAGTCAGAATCAAATGAAGACATGAAAACAGCAGCATATGTGAGTCTGATGAAGTGGAAGGAAGGAGACAGGATTTAAGGAACACAACTGACTTCTGGTTGCATTAAAGACAAAGAAAAATATTCTCCCACGAAGACACCAGAAGAAATAGATTTGCGCAGACCTTAATTTTAGCCTTCTAAGAGTCACTTCAGATTTTGATCAACAAAAGCATACAGTAATAAACATATGTTGCTGTGACTCCCTAAATTTTATGAACTTGTTACTCCATTATCAGGAAGGAAACTTAATACTCATGCTGCCATTGCCTTACTAACTGATTAAAGCCTTCTCCTAACAAACGTACCACCCATACCTTACTGCCCGAGTGTGGTCAAATTCATTTGAAGTTCAGCTCCAAGCTGTAAACATTTGCTAATCACAAATTTATTTGGTCTCCACTATGCTCTCACCTGTTACACCTTAATTCTGACGTTTCCATCTAATTCCTGAAGTGCAAGTTCATGATATGCACTGCTGGGTAGCTTGTGAATGATAATATGCACTCTAAATCTTACAATGTTCTCAAGATTTGGCTAATAATTTAAATTGAGGCCTCAGTTTTGCATCAAAATTTATTCTTTCTGCAGACCCCTTTGCTAAAGAAACCAACCAAAGGTGTAATTTAAATTTTTATTAAACAAGTGTGTTTTCAATATATAAAATAGACAATATACTACGCCAAACTCTGGCTATAGGTGGCAAAACACAGAAAACATTTAAACCTTTTTGTTATACAATAAAGGACTAAATCAGTAGGCTTAAACTCTCAAAACTCTACACATTTCAAAAGTTTGAGGAGTGGTCCTTGACCTATTTGGGGAGACAGCTTCAAAGTCCCTGAATATTCTACCAGATGACAGTTCCTGCATACGTTGACCCTTGGACAAATGAGATAGAAAATGCTAATAATGTGACTTATGATGATGTTTTATTAATTTGGAGTCAGGAAGCACACATAGATTTGTTTTCTGAAACCAAGTACCACAATGATGGTCAATCACAGAAGTGTTCACTGTGCAAATGAGTGACCTTTATGAAAACCCCAAGATACAAAGGTATCGGTGACTTTCTTTAATTGGAGACATGTTACAAATGTTGTCACATATTTATTGCTTGGAGAATTAAGCACTGCTCCCCTTCATCTACTGGAAAAAGACAAACAGAAGTTTGTGCCTAGTCTTTCTTGAACTAGGGTATATTTTCCTTTGCTGATTCTAACCTGTATCTTCGTGCTGCTGTAAACCTTACAAATGTGTGACAGGGTTCTGAGTTCTGTGAGTCCTTACATGAAATAATCACACACAAGTATGGCTTTGGGCACCATCAGCATGAGATTATTGACTTTTTCCTAAAGTTAAATTGTTGATAAATGAATGTGATTATCATGAATCCTGAACTTGATAAAATATTGTAGAAATTCATGATGAGATTATGTCATGTCCACTAACCACTATTTGTACGCATGTAAACACACCCCACATACTTTGAAGAAGAATATGGGTTATTGGACAAAGTATTCCCTAATGAGCAGTTCATCTAGTCAGCTACATACAACCTGCTCTATCAGGACTTTCCTGGAAAAGCACTTCTATCTCTGCCTTTGACACATCGGCTGGGTTGTGTTATGTTCTTTCAGATAATCTGAGGATCAAATGAGCTAACATGTTACAATGTTTTCATATTTTTTTTCCTAGAGAAGGAAGTGTTCAAGTTTTGTCTGTCATTTCTTCCTCATTTTCCTTCTTTCATTTCATCTTCTATTATATGACTAAAGAAGGTTTCTTACTGTAGAGCCCTCCAATAAAATCTCTAAAAACTTCATTAGTATAAAAAAGTCTGAGTGGAGACTATACTGAAATGGATGTCAGTCTTATGTTCATGAGCATTTGCAGAATTTAGTTCATGATGTGGAATCAACCTTCCTTCCTGGCCCCATCTTCAATTACAATAGCAAACACCCATAACATTGTTTTATAGTACATTGAAGCTCTTTGTAGAACTGACAAATGGATGATAGACATATCATCTAAACTGTAGCACTTTCATTGTTCTGTTTTGATTGTTTTTATACCATTTTGTTTTGTTTGTAGTTATTGTGTGTGAAGATATGGACAGCTATGTCAAAGAAAACAAGACACATTATGGTAGCTACTATTGATTTCCTGTTGTCTTGCTTTGAAGTCCTGTGTTGCTTGCATTGTTTTGTTCTGATATGATCTGCTTTGCTCTGTTTTGTTTTGTTTTGTTTTATTCTTTTTAAAATAAAAAAATTCAAAGATATAAATAAATAGGATGGTCAGATTCTGTAAAAAACAAAAAAGAGCTTTGCTTTTCTCATATGTTAATATCCCTATAAGGTTTAGGAATCAAACTGTTAAAAGGTCTTGCTTTTTGGAAAATTTTGAGTGAGTTTTTTGGAAACAGAATTCTTGGATAAATAATAATTCTTTGAAAATTGACATCTGCTTCAGTTTATAATTTAATGATACTAAAAACCAAAATCTGCCATTGTCTAATATAGGCTTCTAAATGTGCTTCTGAAACATGTATACAGTGTCAGTATAACTGTTTATCCCTGAAATCATCTTTTCATATATTCTTGTAAAGAGTAGAATTAATTCTGCAGTATTTGTAGTTGGATTTATTGTAATGTAACGGTGGTAAATTATTTCAATAAATTATGTTATACTGAAAATTTGAAATTTGACAATTTACTGAGTAAGATAGCATAAAGTATAAATATAATAGAAAAAACAATTATCAAAATGACTTAGAGGTACATTGTTAATATTAATATTTGAGTTTTTCTTCATGTAAAAGCCAAACCATGAGAGTATGCCTAAATTACTAAACAATGATGTCTGTGACTTTATGAAAACATATTTATAGGAGTTACATTTGTCTTACTTTTAATGTTAGTATTTGTTCTTCAGTTGGGGTTGTATGAATTAATTTGAAAGCAAGTCATAATACTGCATAAATATTATGAATAAAACCTCTCCTTTTAGAGAAACAAAACAACTCAGGGCATCAGATACTCCCAGAATTAGTAAGTTGTGTTTCTATTTGCTAAGGTAATACTCAACTCTTTTTATTTTGGTGCCATTTCTCAAAGGCATACTAGAAAGAGGCATATGATCTAAATATGCAAGTTCAATTAGACGTTTTTACTCAGAAAATGTCAAAAGTTTCTTTAAACATTTTACTTCAAAGCAATTTCTTAAAAATATATAGGATTGGCCAACAATGATAGTAAGAGGTATTTGAAAACAATAATCATCAGGGAAATGCAAATCAAATTACAGGAAGACATCATCTGATAACCTAGGGTAGCTATTATCAAAAGGACAAAAGGTATCAAGTGTTGGTGAGTGCATGAAAAAAAGGTCACACTGGTATAACATTGATAGAAATGTAAACTGGTACAGCAATTGTGAAAAAGAGTACACAGGTTCCACAAAAATCTACAAATATTGCCAACATATGATCCCACCATCTCACTTCTGGGTATGTATATGAAGGAAATAAAATCATTGCTTATGTCAAATACACACCTTCACTCTCATGTTTATTACTGTTATTCACAGTAGCCAACATGTGGAAACAACCTAAATTTGTATCAATTAATAAAGAATTATGTCTATTATATATATCTATATATATATATATCTATAGATACAGTTATATCTATATCATTGATATATTTATAATATATGAGTTTTAATATAAAATTATATATAAGTAATACATATATTATAAATATATATTAATTTCATATATATGTATTATATTCAGCTTAATAAGTGAGACACTGCCATTTGGAAGAAACATGGATGGCTGCATCTGAAAAATATTATTATCAGTGAAATAAGACAGACACAGAGAGAAAAAACTTCATGATCTCACTTGAATATGAATCTAAAAATGTCAAATACATCGAATCACAGAGGCTGACACTGATTACCTGTGGTTTGCAAATGAGTGACGTGGAAGAGATATCAGTCAAAACACACACATGTGTATTCATAAGGTGAGTAAGTTCTGGAGAATATATATAATAATAACCATTTTATATATTAATGCTATGAGAGTATTAAGTTTTCTCACCACAAAAATGTAACTATATGAGTAATGGGTACATCAATTAGTTTATTGTGTCTATATATCAAAATATGACATTGTATCTAAAATTATATAAACACTTAGGATAGCGCAGATGATTGTGCTAAAAACTCTATAAGTTCTTGGAACAAAATAGCTAACAGTCATAGAAATGGAGCAATTGTGCATATTATTGTACAGTGATCTGAGGAACACCTTCAGATCATTATGTAAAATAACAACCTTCATTTTGTTCCCACCACCTTGTTTTGAAGGCCTATATTGTCAGTGTTCTGGGCTCTTTGCTGTTGTTGTTTATGTGTCTTTTTAGTTGAATGTTTTTCTAGGAGTTTGTTTTTCCTTGGATTGTTCTGTTTTTCCCTTTAATACAGAAAAGATAGGTATACATGTAGAGATTCATGCATGCATGGAACTTCTGAAAAGTTTATGAGAATCTATAAATAATGCACAATGAAATGAACAGATACTTTGAAGAAAAAGAGACACTACGGTACCCAATGCTGATTTCATAGCATCATGTTGTGAAATCCAGCAATACTATTATTCTTTGTTCAGAGTGATTTTAGCCTGTTTTGTTTTGTTTAAGTTCAACACACATGAATGTATGGACAGCTGTTTTGAAGAGAATGAGACACACTATGACAGCCATTGTTGGCTTCCCTATTGTCTGGTCTTGAAGACCTGAAATGCCTTCCTCATCCTGTTCAGATCAGCTCCATACTATCTTGTTTTGTGTGAATTCTCTATATGGAACAACTATCTGGAAGAAAACAAGAAATAATGTAAGAGACAGTGAAGATCTCCAGTTGTCTAGCTTTGAAATCTGTGTCACTTACATTGTTATCTTATGATCTGTTTTGTTCTGTTATGTTTAAAAATTATTAATTAATAAATTAATAAAAGTGGCATTGTATATCTTAAATATGTAGTTTTATTTATAAATAATAAATTTATTATTATTTATAATAAATTTTAACAATTAAATTTGTTATTTGTTTATTTATAAATAACAAATATGTTTAAATTTAAACAAATTAAAACAAATTTATTGGTTATTTATAACAAATAAACATCCTTAGGTAAACATCTGAGTAGACATTTTCACTTCTGCTCAACAGGAGATTTGCAAATCAAAATGAGCCTGGGAATTGGAACCACAAGAAATTGGATTCTGTGTCTAGGATTGGCTCCCATTTATCTGTCGGCACAAACTCCATTAAATTAGTGTCTGCCTTGGTGCATCTGATCTAATGGATGAACAATCTTTGTTTTTCATGATGCAGCCTGAGAAACAGCTGTATAGCAAGACACAGTGCCTTCCTTCTGGGTCCTGATTTCTGTGGGGTTCCTCTCAGTCCATTCTCCAGGGAAAATTCTTCTTAACATAACCTCACCAATAAAATGAGCAATGACCACACAGCACAGGTGATCAAACTAATGCTAGAGAATTCAGCCCTTGGTCGGGAGTGCTGGTGCACACCTGTAATCTCACGACTGAATCCCAAGGAATACAGCATCTTCAGTCCTATTTTGAGGTTGTTCTCATCAGCCTTATGATTGAAAAAAGTAGCAAAAGTATATCAGATTTTTTTTAAAATGCTGAATAAGTTATAGACTACAAATCTTTGTAATGTTGGAGTTGAGAAATAAGATTCAGTCTTTGTTGACAAAAATTTGAAAAAAATGCTTTGGTGAAAAATGTTAAATGCCAATAGACTGAATCCAGGCTATGATCAAGGTTTGAATTTTATTCTATTGAACACTACTGAAGCCAGCCTCAAAGGTGATTACTTGTAGTGTACACTTCCTATTTCCTTCCAATACTTGTGAAATAACTGCTCTATCTTTTACTCATGATTTCAAAAGCTAATATTTTACAAGAGAAAGCTACTAAAAGAACTATATAAATAGATTAAAATATTAAAATATCCCCATCACAAAATCTGGTTTACTCTAGAGGCAAGAATGATATGCTGTGAGAAAGTCATTCAACTTGGGTTTATTTTGCTTAATAAATAAAATGTAGGTTCTCTCTAAGCACATTTTAGAGCTTGTTACATTGTTTTTTGACTTTTAAAAGTTAATTGAAATGCCAAAGTTTTGAGCATAAATTTCATTTGACCTTTTAGGGAAAAATGTTCTTGTATATTCTTCAGAAGATGAATTTGTCTTCATTACCAATCCTGTTAGAATGAGCTGAATATCTCGCCTTTCACCTCTAGAGACCAGAGTTTAAATGTGGCTTAGAAGAAATACACAGGAGTGATTTGTGCACATTTGGAATCCCTTACAGTTGGGCTTAAGTAGCAATCACTTGCAGCTGTGGAGATGCTCTTTAAAAAAAAAACTGCAGAAATGTCAATAGGATGAGATCAGAGGATTTCAATAAAGATATAAAGGCCACCCAGACAATCCATGTGGCACAAAGCTTATCAAAATAATGAACCTAAAGGTCTAAGCTTTCCTTGTCAATGAAACCTCCTCCCCCACAAAAAGAACAAGGAAGAAAGAAAAACAAGTAGCTAGAAACAGATCAGATTAAGCAATTAAAAGATATCCCTAAAGACATGCAAATTTTATTGGCAAGTGAAAAAATGGCAATGAAAATTATGGCACACTAGTGCCCTCTGCTGTACTTTTTCTCCTGCTTCCCATGCGATGGGATTCTTCCCAAATGTTTTCTAGAATGTAAGCAGGGACCTAAACATAAATACATTCTCAAACAACCGAAAAACTTTTAAAAAGAAAAAAAAATGAGTGACAAATTTTTAACAGTCAAAATGTAATGTTATTTTGAAAAATAGCAACAACAGCAAAACCGTACTAAGTAGGTGCTTGTGTCAGTGATCAGACGTCATGACATATTAAAGACCGACAGACAGAAAAATGATATCATTTTCTCCTCCCCATCCGTGGTCCAAACAGCCTTCTCTGTGAACCCTGTTCTGCTTCACAGCCATGCGGTTCTGCATCCTAATCATATCTTGTGCCAACTAAACAGATTGTTTGCTAATTGATATCATAAAGCAAGACAGCCCAGTGAAGGATGATGATTCTGACTCTAGCTAGCAGCAGCTGATGTACAGATTGATGGAAATTCTGTCGTTTTCAACATAAACTGGCTACAACTGACTTTTTACTGTAAATATAGAGACGTGACAGAACCCTCACCCACCCACCTACATTGAGTTTTAAAAATTAAATAATTCAGCTAGAATATTTCAGCTACCCATTCTAGTTTAGCTAGTAGCATGTAAAAAAAACCTAAGTGTAGGAATATCACTTAGTCTTTGTATATAGCAGTAATGGGTAAAATAAATCGTTTTGTCCATAGACAGATGTAAGTTCGTGAAGACACGTTTGCCTAAGAATTTTAGAAGAAAAATAGCGAGATTATGAGCTATTCATCAAAACTTTGCAATATGTCAATAAATTAAAATATAAGTATATTTTACTGCAAGTACTTAAAATTCGGCTATAGCACATATAAAATATATAAATTATTTCTACATTTTTGTGTCTTTCACAACAAAAATGCTACATTCTTTAATGAAACTTAGCCTATCAGCATAGAAAAGCACGGCTAAAGTAAAGCATTTTACATATGTTTGACACTAGTATTATTAATTATTCATAAGCATCTAGTGATTCTACAGAGAATAGTTTTCAAAAATGGTTATCTGATGCAAATAATTTAATGGCAAATGAGAAAACAATTGCAATCTGAGAGAGATAAAATAATGATGGTATTTGATTCTTTGCAATTTAGG
Source organism: Dolichotis patagonum (assembly GCA_004027295.1). Classification (NCBI taxonomy): domain Eukaryota; kingdom Metazoa; phylum Chordata; class Mammalia; order Rodentia; family Caviidae; genus Dolichotis; species Dolichotis patagonum. Next base: position 9,670 of record PVJX010023035.1, on the reverse strand, counting down.
TCTCTAGAAGTGAGATTGTCATACAGGGGCACTGTTATCACCATTGTGACAATATTCACTTTTCTGCATTGTTTGTTCAAAAGAGCAACTAACTCTAGTTTTAAAATACTCATACTGCTTTCTAAATATTTTGTGCGATATTAAATTTCTCCTCAACACTAATTTTTCATTTTCCCTTTTTGCAGAGAAAAAAAAAAGTCTAGTAAAAACTGACCCAGAATTTTCAAGGTGGATGGTAACCTCAGAAATCACGTGGTCTACTCCTCTGAGACTCCCATGACTCAGCACCAGAGAAAAGGGAGAGACAGAAGCAGAAATAAAATGTATTTGAAATCACACGGCAAGTTAGTAGCAGACTGAAGTAAAATAAATATCCACCATACTGTCTATTGTTTTAAAAACCTGCCACATTTAGTACAATGAAAAATCATTTACACAACCTCTAAAAGGATGTAATTTTTTTTGCCTTTTTAGCTCAAATTTTCACAATTTAGTTGTTAAAGTGGACATAGGAACAGATCCAAGGGAACAAAGCACACAGTGGGTTGAAATCCCATAACGATTCATGGTAAATTGTTCTGAAGTCTAAAGTTAATCCTGAAGTGGTACTTGATGGACTTTTAATTAAGCCACAAACTCTAACTTGAAAAAACGTTAAAGGACATAACCAAGGAGTTTCATCGAATTATTAGCAATTCTGCAGCTCTATTTTTCATGTTACTAAAGTTCTCTCAGTTTTGCACAAAGTTTGTAGAGGAAATTTGTGAAGAGAGTAATTTTATTTATACCATAGTAGAGTAGAATCTGACAGTATTCATTCAAATTGATTCTTTCATACATTATTTTTATATTTCATTCCAATTTTTTTCTCATCTTTTGTATGTTTTTGTAGAATATCTAAATGTGTCCTGAGTTCTGAGATAGAGCTTTGACTTTGTGAAAACTAGGCATATATAATGCCATCAAAATTGGATGTTTTGTGATTCCAACAAGGAAAGCCAGGAACTAAGTAGAGTCACACTGTGCCAACAATCCAGTGACTAAAACCAGAGTTCAAACCTTCCTTCCCTCCTTCTCACCTGTGAGAGAGAGAGTATTAAAAGGGGTGCAGGGACTGAAAAGAGAAAGAGAGAAAGATTTGAGTTCAAAGTGTTCAACACCTCATTTTGTTTTATTTCACAGTTATGATCTATGTGACTGTTTTCTCTCTCTAGTGAACATTAGTGCCACTGTGCCATATGCCACTGTTTGGAGCCACGTCTGCCTTAGATACCCTGTAATTGGCTTGACCTCTGAGATGGATGGCTTGCAACCAAACTAATTATATCAATCCACTCCAGACTCCACAGAGCTCTACTGGGAGAATAAAAAGGAAGGAACGATTTATCCAGACATTCAAACTTCATATATCTCATCTGCAAAAAGCATCCATTTTATAGTACAAAATGCAATAACAATGACCTGGTTTACTTATAACATGAACTTTCTCTCTTCATAAAGTTAACACATAATTAAAAATTTAAATGATAGCACGACACGAAAAGTACCATTTAAATGAAAACTGTTTAGTAAAATAGTTGGAAAAATAATTTTACATCATTAATTTTAATTCAAACAACTCTGATGACAAAAGAGATGATAGAGTATTTTAAATCACTAGCAAAAATATAAGGGGAAGTGAAGTTTGCAAAGCAAATCTAATGGATAGTTTTATGAATATAAATATTTTAAACATCTTAACAGATACCCAAATAGCCAACGGGTACACAAGTGCTATCAAGTATGTGGAGAAAAGGAATCTATTCCACAATACAGAGAGGAGTGTCAATTTGTAGAACCAATATGAAAATAAAATGGGGGTTCCTCAAAAATTTAAAATAGAACTACCACATGATTCAGCAATTCCTTACTGTGTAGGTAACCAAAGGAAATGAAATCATATGCCGAAAAGCAACGCCATATTCATTGCAGCGCTGTGCACAGTAGCCAAGAAATTGAAACGTAAGTGTCCATCAGCTGGTGAGTGCAGAAAAATGGGGCACAGGGACACGACTGAATACTAATCTGACATTACAAAACGAAACTCGATCACTTGCAACAACAGACACAGGAAGTTTAATACCACAGTTTCTCTTACATAAGAACTCTAAATATAAACAACTGAGGTGCAGAATAGTAGGTAGATGGTAGGAGACAGGCCCGCAGGCTCTGCGGAGATGAAAGGGCATCCAAGGTGGAGAAAACCTACACTTCCGGGCTCATTCCTATGGTGTGAAGATGGGAGGGATGTGGGAGGAAGGGAGGAGAAGAGAAGCAAAATGAATCGCGGTGTGATTTGTATGTGCACCAGTTCCCACGATGCATGTATGTATTTTGTACTGCAAACATATTATAATGAAATTGGGAAGAAAAAACAACCCGGCTAGAACGGGAAGTCATGACGCTGCGTGGACAGGCTGGCGCACACAGGAAAGCATCGCAGGGCCTGCTCATGGGAAATCTTTCAAAGTTGGTCTCCTAGAAGAGGAGAGGAGAGTGGCGGCGCCAGGGGCTGGGAGAGGAGGGCAGAGAGAGGGTGAGGAAAGCTGAGCAAAGCAGTAATCACAGGGAGGTGGCAGCAAGGAGCTCTCTGTGCCGCTGCACCCCGAGGTGACCACAGATAAGAAAAAGGTATACAACATTTCAAGAACAAGAAGAAATGATTCTGAAAGTTTTTAACATAAAGAAATGGCAATTGTTTATGGTGACATATATGTGCAATCTGATTTAAATATTACTAAACATATGCATGTGCCAAAACACGACGCTCTTCCACTAGTATGTACAATTTTCATATCTCATGCATCAATTTAAAAAATTAAAATTTTCCAAGATCAATAACACAAAACACACATCAGGGACAAAAAGCAAATTGCCCAAATCCATAGATAATTCTTGACTTTCAAATCATATTTAAAACCAAAAATCTCATCTCTGTTGGAAAGCTCAGCAGAATGTATTTAATCGATATAAATGTCATTTGTTTAGAATGTTTAGAACTTAGGTTTCATGAATGACATCGCTTTAATATTCTAATCTGTGAAAGTACTCAGGCATATCAGAATGAAATTTTATGTCTGCATGATACTACTTATTTTAGTAACTTAAATAAACAATTGTTTAAATATACAAAATACCTCTTTAAACGTTTGTGCCTGTTTCATAAAACAGAAATATCCTTATCTTTCCTGTCATTACGTACATTCCCCAAGTGATCTACTTAAGCAAATCACAGATCAGTGACTAAAGAACTACTTTCAGATAATCATTTCCTCTCGGTCTTTCAGGGAGTGTTCAATAATTCTAATAGTGCTACATTATTTAAATTCACTAGATGTTTCTTTTCAAAAACATCTGATTTATTCATTGCTACTTTTTACTGTGTCAGTGTTTTGATTTAAAATGTATCATATTTGTATTTTACAAAATGCTTAAGTATTTTATCAGTTAATGGGTTCATCTTTTTAAGGAATAAAGGGATTATCTTGTGTTCTAAGTTTAAACAAACTAACAACAGCTGCAAAACCTTTGTACATAACATTAGAGGTTCTCTATTTTGTGATGAAAAATTGGTGAGCATTTCAGTCTAGGGGTACAGTGTTACCAGGCTTTTGGTGTATGATCTGTAAGACTGATACATATTTAGATAATATTGAATGAACAACTAAAAGTTTTTGAAAGCACAGTCATTAAAATATGTGACAACTGAATTAAAATTTTGCCATATATTTTTAGATAGGTAATTTTCCATAAAAATAAAATGTCATTTCTCCAAATGAAAAACTAATAAACATTTAATAAAAATAATAATAAAACATTTTTCCTTTTTATTTTTTGAGTGGATCTTCAAATAGAAGTAATTGAAAACAGTATAAAATTTTCAATGCATGCATTTATATGCATTTCACTTTATAGAAATATAAATAATCAAATGGAAAAAGACTATATATCTTCTTTATTAAATCCAGTCTTCTAGAGATAAAAGGATGGAATAAGAAATCCATTAGCTCATAAAGCAGAGTCACCTGTTTTTGTCTCTAAAGTTTGTTTTATTATTTGATATTTATTTCCTCATATTTAGGAGGTAAAAACTAACACTATCTACATGTTGTGAAGTAACTGAAACATAGAAAAATTTAGCAAGTTTAATATAGTTATTCAGAAAGCTAGAGTTTGAACAACATACTTCTGAATTCAAATCCCATGATTTCATGTCACATGCACTGTGACCCTAAGTAACAGACCCCAGGAAAATTTATTCTTTTATAGATGAAGCTTCCAAAGGTCTCCTAGTCAAAGCTGCGTATCTATAAACAGAAGTTTTTCAATACCACATTAGATATTATATAAAAATAACCTAGCATGAAATACATAGAAACATTTTGTTTCTAAATAACTGGCCTTTTCTAAATTTGTGCAAATAGATTTTGAGTTTCAACATTAGATTACAATGGAAACAATTTACAGTCCTGTCCAATTTCATCATTTTACTTGGATGTTTGTCTCTAAACTGGAGCCACCCATCTCAAATATTAATATTTGTAAATTTAATAAATATTGCTAATATGCCTTCATTCAAGGAATTGATCAAATCAGTGGAAAAGTCATAAGTAAATATAACCTATTACAGCAAGTGTGCTCTATTAGCACTATGCTTTGCATTACGTGCAGGAAAATAAACTTGAGTATTTAGTTTTAGTGGACATGCTGCTGTGAACGTCCATGTCTTACTTTTCATAACTCCCAACAAAACGAACCTCTTCTTGTCTTATGGCAAAAACATTTACAAGGAGTTCAACCCCCTGAAATGACACAGCCAGTAAAAGCAGAACTCAAAACTGAAGACAGTCCCAACTCCAAGAAACATGTGCAAGGGTTATTCACTCTAGACCTGGAAGAATGAATGTCCTCTCCTTTCTGATCACCAACTGGTAAGGATTTGAGTCTAGGCAAACAACATCTTCAGTTTCAGTGTAACTGATAACTGTCAGAGAAAATGAGGAAAGTGAAACAGAAAATGTGCAAAATGAACAAAGTAGAAAGAAGGAACTATTATTGAAATTTTAGAAAGGAGAGACTCATACTGAGCTTTCGGACCTATTTCAGTCATCACGCTGAAGGAACAGCATCCTCTTGGGACTTTACACTAGATAAATCTTTCATTCATAAGACATTACGACTTGTATCTAATGTCCCTTTAAAGCTCATGTGGTTATAAATGGAGTTTTTCAGAGGTGACTGGATATAGAGTGTGTGCTGTTGGGATCAATGGTGTGAGGCTAAGATTGGTTCACAGTGTGACGCTAGGATTAAGCTTTAGCCTGGATAAGACAGAGGAGCAGAAGGAGCTCCTGTGACTGTTGTTTGTCATTTCTTGCTTGCCACTTGATGCTTGCTGCCTTCTGCCCACCTGCTTGGTGCCCCACTGCACAGATGCCCTGCGTCAGAGTCCGCTGACAACAGAGAGAAAACTCGGAAAACCATGAGCCAAATAAAACTTTCTTCCACAACGTTGGGAGTTAAGTATTGTGTTATGCAACAGGAAAAGTAACTGAGCCAGAATTTGGTACCAGAGAAGTGGAGTTACTGCTGGACCTGTACCTGACCCCGTGGTTCAGGAGCCTTGGAACTGGCTCATGGGAACTTTGGAAAGATTCGGAAACGCTGGATAAACAAACAACTCTGGAATGCCGTAAGCTGTACCGATGGGAGGTTCGCTTCAGAGTTCGAAAGACTAGAATGCTGATAGAAATTCTGCCGGTAAATACTGGGCTCAGGAGACTTCTGTGGGAAGGACTGCTTTGCCTCTTAGACTCTAGATGTTGTGTGTTATGGCTCAGCCGAAAGTTTGTGTGAACTTTGCTCATGTCCAGAGACAGCCTGAGACTTAGATTTTGCACAGTAAATTAATGTATCTGAAAGAAGAAATCTCAGGGGATTGAAGTGTTGAGCCAATGGAATGGCTATTGTGGAGGACTTTCAGCCAGATTTATGTCGAGAACCAACCCGTAAAGAGCAAAGCAAAATGATTTAAAGTATTTTGAGTCTGGACAGAAAGGAATGAACAGTAAAGTTTTGGCTTACAAAGATGGAACAGAGAAGAAGTTGATCACAGAAAAGACTAGTGTGAAAAACCCAAGTACTTCAGAAGAAGACAGCAGAGGTTGTGAGGACACAGCAAGAAACAACAGGACTCCACCCTTGGCACCCTCAAAATTCCAAAAGCGAATGGTTTTGCTCTGAGAAGGGAGCTCCAGAAAAGTGTGCTCCAGGAGGGTGGCAGCCGAGACCTTATTCCCTTTGGATTTGGACCAGAGGCACTGATCAGAAGGAAAGATCCCTGACTATTACCCCCTGGCCTGGACCTTGGCATCATCAGACGGGGCTGGTTTTAGGTGTACACAGAATGCAAAACCGTAGGATAAGGGATGCTTGAATCTAGATTTCAGAAGAAGGTCTGAGAGGCCAGGCAGCATGCCCCTGAGTGGGCATGTGCGAAGCTACATGAACTCAAGGCTCAGTGGAGCCCCCAAAGTTAGGAGAAGCCAGGAAGGTGAATTATGGGGGGAAAACCACAGCGCAGTCTGTATGGAACCACCCAAGCCTTTGGCGTTCCCTCCTTGACACAGATTGCCTCGGATGCTGGATACGTCACTACAGGACTTAATATTTGACTTGCTAGATTTGGGGCTTCTTGTGTTCCCATTCCTTGCTATCCCCTTCTTTGTACCTTTTGGGGTGAAAATGTCTATCTTGTGCCATTAAGGGTTGGAAGTGTTTAACTTTCTTTTCATTTGTACAGGGCTCACAGATAGGAGTTTGCCTTAAATCTCAGGAAACTTTGGATTTGAACTTTTCAGCAATGTCAAACTGTGAGGATTTTGGGACTCTTAGAGATGGTGTGAATATCATATGCATAAATAAATGTCCGTAAGCCTTTGGGGAGGAGATAGGGGCAGAATGCTATGACTTGTACGAAAATGTCCCCTGCAAAACCTCATAGGTAGGGCTTTGGAGAGGTGGCTGGATGTAGGCTGTGTTATGCTGAGATCAAAGGCGTGAGGCCAGGAGCAAGCTTGGGAGTGCTGTCCGTCCTAAGGGCAGAAGGAGGCACGTTCCTCTCATTTGTTGTTTGCTGGCTGCTGGCTGCCTTCTGCCTTCCCTGCCTGACCATTGATTGTTTCTCCTCTGTGATTCCTCTCTGTCACACCACCCTGCCTTAAAGCCAGGTAACTACGGACTGAAAGCCCTACTTAAATCTAAGCAAAATATTCTAGGTCTCTTCTGGTTCCAGATGAATTTTAGGAATGATTTCTCCAGATCTGTGAGATATGTTAATGATATTTTTTATCAGAATTGCATTAAATCTGCATAATAATGTGGGAGAATGGCCATTTTCACAATGTTTGTTCTTCCTATCCATGAGTAAGGGATGTCTTTCCAATTTCTAAGGTCCTCTTCAATTTCTTTTTTCAGAGAATTTGTAATTTTCACTGTATAGATCTTTTACTTCCTTTGTTAGATTGATTCCTAAGTATTTCATTTTTTTGGATTCTATTGTGAAGGGTGTGGCTTCTCTTATTTCTCTCTCAGTGAGTTTGTTGTTTGTGTATAGGAATGCTATTGATTTCTGAGTGTTAACTTTGTATCCAGCTACATTACTGAATTTATTTATTATATCTAGAAGTCTTTCAATGCAGTTTTGGGGGTCTTCTACGTTGAGTATCATGTCATCTGCAAAAAATGATAATTTAACTTCTTTTCCTATCCTTATTCCTTTTATTTCTCTCTTATCTAATTGCTAACATTTCCAGTACTGTATTGAATAGGAGACAATGGACACCCTTGTCTTGTTCTTGATTTTAGGTTGAAAGCTTTCAGCTTTTGACCATTTAATATGATGCTGGCTGTTGGTTTGTCACAGATGGCTTTTATCACATTGAGGTAAAGACCATCTATTCTGATTTTCTGTAGGGTTCTTATCATGAGTGTTGGATTTTATCAAGATCTTTTTCTGCATCTGTTGAAATGACCATGTGATTCTTATCTTTGGCTCTATTGATATGGTATTTTATGTTTATTGATTTGCATATATTGAACCATCCCTGCATTTCTGGGATGAATCTCACTTGGTCATGGTGTATAATCTTTTTGATGATTTGCTGCATTCTATTTGCCAATATTTTATTGAGAATTTTTGCATCTGTGTTTATTAGGGTGATTGGCCTATAGTTCTCTTTTTTGGTTGAGTCTTTCTCTGGTTTTGGTGTCAGAGTATTACTTGCCTCCAGGAATTATTTAGGGAGGATTGCTTCCCTTTTCATTTCATTGAAGAGTTTGAGGAGTATTGGCATCAAATCTTCTCTGAATTTCTTATAGAATACAGCCATGAATCCATCAGGACCTGGGCTGTTCTTTGTTGGTAAGGTTCTAATTACATTTTCAATGTCATTAGCTAAAATTTCATTAGCTGAAATTGTTACTCAGCAATTTTACATCTTCATGATCCACCTTTGGCAATTCATGTGTGTTTAGGACTGTGTCCATTTTTTCTGTGCTATTGAACCTATGAGAGTAAAGATTTTTGAAGTAGGTATTGATGATCTTCTGTATTTCCACAGAGTCTGTAGTCATTTTACCCTTTTCATTTCTTATTACATGAATTTGAGTTTTTCTTTTTTTTTTTAAAAGGAAAGGTTGGCTAGGGGCCTGTCAATTTTATTTATTCTATCAAAGAACCAACTCTTTGGTTCATTAATTGTTTTTATAGTTTCTATTGTATTAATTTCTGATATTTATAATTTCCTCCCTTCTTTTGGCTTTGGGCTTGACTTGCTCTTCTTTTTCAAAATCTTTGAGGTATATGTGTGAAGGTATGGACTGCTATTTTGAAGAGAACAAAAGACATTATGGTCACCATTGTTGATTTTCCTATGTCTGGATTTGAAGTCCTATGCTTTCATCATTTTGTTTTGATCAATTTTATACTATTTTGTTTTATTTCAATTCATTATGTATGAAGATGCGAACAACTATTTCAAAGAAAACAAGAGACATTGTGGTAGCCACAGTTGATTTCCTGTTGTTTTGAAAGCCTGTGTTACTTGCATTATTTTGTTCTGATCTGCTTTGTTTAGTTGTGTTTTATTCTCTCTACAATAAAAAAAATGTAAGCAAAATAAACCTCTCCTCCATTAACTTTAGAATTTTTTTCTCAGGAATGAGAAAAGTAACAAAGTATGTGAACAGAGAAAAAGAGACAGGTGTTGAGAGAGAAAAGAGAAAGAATCAGGGAGGCAGAGAAAGAGGCAGAGGCAGACACAAAGAAATTTGCAGAGATTTTTAAAAAGCAGGAAAAATAGCTTTAAAAGTGCTTGAGACTACAATCAGCAAAGTCTTGGGTTTTCTATCAAATTGAAGGACAAGAGATGTGTTCAAAAGATATTCAGTGAACTTAATAGAAGAAATGTATCAAAAATTTCCCTGCTACATTTATTTAAATTTTTCACAAAATGTTTCTGATCTCTTTTTGAGCATCATAACACTTATTTTGAATGGTTTTGTAAAAATGGACAGGAATTCTTAATATTTACAAATTGCAGTATGCTTTTTTAATTTTGGGGATCAAACT
>PVJX010023034.1:0-29795 GCA_004027295.1 Dolichotis patagonum | reverse complement strand
GAATGTCTACTTTACATGTTTTAACTTTGTAATTAGAACAACTATTTCAAAGAAGTCAGTATGTAATTAGTCAAGTAATAATTTCTTAGGTTTTATTGCTGTTGTACTCCTCCTTTTTTCCTTGAAATACTGTATTGTCGCTACCCTTTATTCTGTTTTATTTTGTTTTGTTTTTTTCCTCTTTAAATTAAAAAAAAAAGAATTTCATGCTTCTTCTTTAGCTTCTTTTTTTTTTCTTGCAAAAGTTGATATTTTAACTAACTGTTTTCTTTAGAAATGATCCTTGGTAATAAGTTCCTTTAGAATTTGTCAGTTTAAAATGTTTTTAAATAGGCCTTACTAATATATAACCTGGTCAGACAATTTTAGAATGAAGTTTGTATGCTTTGTAATTTCTCAGTTCATAATGGTTGTCCATTATCTCCTAATAGTTCTTGTAATTGGGAGTCTGAGTTCATTTAATATTTTTATGAATTTAATGAAAAATTTAGAAAATTGTTTCTTTATCTTTGATATTGTAAATTTTGGTATAATGAGTATATGTGTGATTATAGTTGTTTACTTTCAAAGTCCTCAGAATGCATACATTTTGTGACCTGTGAAAATTATGTATTCAAGTAATTCTGTTCTTTTTCCTTTTTATATTTACTGGATCACTTTATACTATGAAATTTGACAGCTGTTTTCACAGAGTATGATTTACTCTGTTTTGTATCATATTCTTAGTGCTATTTCCTGAAACACAAATTTTTTCTTTGACTAGGTTTATTCTAGGTTACATTTTAGTGGGCATTTACTTTCTATACTTGTATATGGTGGCACGGTATGGTAGTGCTTACAAAGACAGAATATTTCTAGTTGCTCTATTTGCCCTTGTGTTGTTGCTGCCATCATTTCATTTATTATAAGCTATAATAATGAAGTACTTTGTTGCTTTTATTCCCTGAACAAACTGTTAAGGAATCAATCAAAATAAGAAAATTTTGTTTTGCTTTTACTATTTCTTTTCTAACACTCATTTTTTCTTTATGTGTATCCAAGCTTTTAACCTATATTATTTTTCTTTCCTCTGACAACCTTCATTTCTTGGTGCAAAGAAGGTCTAATGGAAAGAATTTCTTCAACTTTAGAAAATATTTTAGCTTTCTTTCACATAGCAAGACAGTTTTCAGGATACAGGTTTATTGGCTGTTGATTTTTGAGGGGAGGAGGCCTTAACCCTAAATGTTTCACTTCATTCTTTTCTTGATTATATGGTTTATCAGACATAAATTTAATTATTTTTCTCCTTTATAGGTTAAGACTTTTTTTCCCTCTGGTTTCTATCAAGATATTTTATTTTTCTTTGATTTTGTGCAGTTTGAACGCCAAATGCAGTTATTTTTCTTTGTTTTTAGTGTTTGTTCTTATTTTTTTTTCCCCCTAAGTTTCCTGGATCTGTGACTTGATTTCTGACATTTGAAAAAGTTCTCAGATTATTCTTTCCAATATTATCTTTGTTTATTTCTCTATATTTTTCTCATAAACACATTTCATATATATGAAATGTTTTGTATGTCTTCCACAGTTCATAGATACTGTCTTTCTCTTTGCCCCACTTAGTTTTTTTCTTCATTTCAGCCTTGGGAATACCATTTACACATCCTCAAAGATTTTTCTAACTGTGTCTAGTTTACTAATGAGCCCACAGATACAGTCTTGATTTTTTTTACTGTTTTTGATCTCTAACATTTTATTCTTAGAATTTCCACTTTTCTGCCTATATAATTTCCCTATGCTTTTTCGGTTGGTCCTGTTAGCGTAGTAATCATAGTTGTTTTAAATTCTCTCTGTGATCTTCCAATGTTACAGAAAACAGACCAAAACCAGGAACAAATGGCACCAGGAAGTTAAGGGGCCAGTTTATGACACTGGTGGGCTTCTGACTTCTCTCCTAAAAAGCCAAAGGGGACTCAGGGGTTTTAAAGGGAAAGTAATCAGAGAGGTACAAAGGCAGATTTGGTGATATGAATGGAGGGTTCGGTGACATCATAGTTTGTTAGGACATTTCAGTTTGACATAGTTTGTTAGAACATTTATATCATAAGGCTGTCAGTTATACAATGCGTGAGTTATACAAAGGAAGAAATGTTCCGTTACACTTTAAATTACTTTGTACGGCCATTGATTACACAAGGGCAGCAAACACAGGGATTTGCACAAAGGAAGGAATGTTCTGCAACTGGGCCTGCTGAACTGGGCCTGCTGAACATGTCCGCTTGGGCTTCGTGGGCATCCTGGGCAGGCTTTTATTTAAAATTTCAATTTTCCCTCTTCATCAAAATTTTTGTCATGTCTGAGTCTAGTTCTAATGCTTCTTTTTCTTTTATTCTTTTGTCCTGCCTTTCAATATGCATTGTAATTTTTTTCTCTCAAAAGCCACATTTATAAAAAGCATGACTTTTTGTACAAAAGTGTTAGGATTAAGAGTGTGAGCTGTTACGCAATTGAATTGGCTAAGGGTTGACCTGTTTACTTTTTGCTACAGTGGAAATATCTAAGGCTAAATAGTATGCAGTGTCCTTGTTTTTGGTCCTTGGAGGTTCAAATACAACCTTCTTGGTTGTCTTTGAGTTCCATTAGAGACTTCTTAAATAGGATCTGAGCTAAGTAGCTCTTTTAGTATGTATCTCCCTCTATTACTCAGGAGCTCTGTTGCTGTGGTAGTTAGGTAGCACGGTGTGAAAACAGGGAAGACATGTTATAATCCAATAATGAAGTCTCGGTCTTTTAGCCTGGCCCTCTGTTCTGTGACCTTCAAAGGGTTTACTAATATCCCACCCCTCACCTTAGGTGAGACATGAATGCTAGGCAGGGAAGGGAAGGCTTTAGGCTTTTTCCTCCCTCAGCGTGAAAGTCTACATTTGAATGGAGCTGGATTTTTACTGGTCACACTGTGGTGCAACCCTAGTGATTGAGGTTGTGACAATGTGTTTTTTTTTTTTTTTCATGCATAGAGGTCCTGTTAAAGACAAAAGAGTCCAGTTTTTTTCCCCCAAATTGCTACCTTTCCTCTTTCTTGTTTTCAAACATGGAGGGATTTTTCTCTAATTTTCACTGTGAGAAATGTTTAGGATTCCTAGATATAATACTCAGGGAGTATGTTTTCCACCTATGATTGATTAGGTAGAGAACCTGTGGCACATGGGCCCCTATAGGTTGTTTGTATCACTGGAAGCTCTAAAAGATTCACCATCACTGTCCTACAGTATTTATTATTATTTTTATTTAAAAAAGTAAAATCAAGCAAAATAAAACAGAATAAAGCCACTCTAAACAAACCACTGTAAGTGACACAGGACTTCAAAACAATTGGGAATCAACAATGCTTATCATAATGCCTCTTGTTGTCTTCAAAATGGCTGCCTGTACTTTCAGACATAGTAAAATCAAACAAAACAGAACAAAATAGAACCAATAAAAACAAAACAATGAATGCAACAAAGGACTTCAAAACAAGATAGTAGTACATCCAAAATGGCTGCCATAATATATCTTGTTATCTTTGAACTAGCTGCCCATGCTGGAAGATATCGTAAAATCAAACATAACAAAACAGAGTAAAACCCAGTCCAACAAAGCAAAGAAAATCATACAGGACTTCAACACAAGATAGGGAATTAACAATGGCTACCACCTTCAGAAGAAAATCCCCATAGATGCTACATTGCATATTGTTATTCTCTGAATAGATGATCAGACTACTGGCTTCTAAACCTGCAAAGCCAGTGAAACACTAAACACTACAAGCATTACATTGTATCTTACCTACATAGCTATCATCATAGCCTGAGTTTTTCTGGATCAGCCAGTTGCTTACAGCAGGGGTGGGGTGGGTGTGGGGTTAGCTTTTCTTGTTTCCTAGCCCACGCACCAGAAGGGGCTGGCATCTGGCTCTCTCCCCAGCAGCCCATGCATGGCACTGATTCACAGGGAGGGCTTGCTTCTTGGTGACTTCTTACTCTCTTCTTCCACAGTCTGTGAATGGCACTGACTACTGGGAAAAGGCTGGCATCTGGCTGTCCCCGCAGTGGTCCATGCATGGTGCTGATTTACAGGGAGGGCTTGCTTCTTGGTGATTTCTTGTTCTTCTCCCCCATAATCCACAAATGGTGCTGATTCATGGGAAAAAGTTGGCATCTAGTTGTCCCCACAGTGGCCCAGGCATGGCACCAACTTGCAGGGAGGGCTTACTCTTGGTGATTTCTTGTTCTCTTCTGTCCTAGAGATTTTAGATTCATCCACACTAAGATTAGCTTAGTTTTTCCTCTTTGAGTACTGGTTCTGCCAGGGCTCTGTACTCTTGTGATTTGCTCTGGTAAGTTGTGAGTCTCTGCCTCATTCTTCTGACTGAAGTGCAGTGGATTGCATACTGTCCTTAGTTCTCTGCGGAATCTGTACAGCATTAGTGATCTGTACAGGTGAATGTGAAGAGGTGTTGACTGGTTTATTCTTTTCAAGTGGATAGGAGTGACAACTTCCAGCTTCCCTGCATGTGGTCCACAACCAGAAATTTGTAGGCTCTTTTCATTGAGGTTTGTACTCCTTCTCTACCTTTTCCTTCTCTCCTGCTCTTTGTTTGTTCCTAACTCTTTGTGTTTAGTGATTTTGTTTTTGTATTATTTATCTCCCCAGGACTTCCCTGTGCAACAGTACTAGTTTAGGTATTTCCTACACCATGATCATTCTTGGACTTTTGCAGAGTAGCTTAGCTAGAATCCAGCAGTGTTTTATGAGCAGGTTTCTTTGCTTAATTCTAATTCAGCTCAGTTTTCTTACCTCTTTTTTGATATTTGAATCAGTCAAAACCCAAGCTGAGATAGCTTGCTTCTAGTCACATAAACCAAGAATTCAGTGGTTTCTGTTGTGTTTGTATTGGATGTAACTGTTTTTTTCTTCTTCTTTTGAAATATTTTTATTTTAATCTCACCTGTTTTCTTAAAAATGATTTTTAGCAATTTCTTTGTATTTAAGTCAGAGACAAAATATTAAATTATACTCTGCTAATTTGATTAAAGCCTAATTTTTTAGGAAATAAATTTCACTTAATTTAAATTTGTAGATTTTAGAAGCTGTGGGGATATTTACTTATGCATAAAGAAATGAATTATTTCAAACTTTGTGACAAATAGCTCATAGAAAACTCTTTGCATAGCTGACATAGCAATATTATTGATTAAAGAATAGTCCAATTCAGTTTCAATTATCAGATGAGAAAATGAATTAAAATTATTTTTATGTACTGTTTATGGAGGAAGTTTGATGGGCCTGTCCACACTTTATACTTTCATATCATTTGATGACAAAGAAAACATTGCCTTGATGTATAAAAATTTTATATGAATGTAGAAGAATAATTAAAAAGGCAAATATTCAGGGAAAATAAGAATTCTTGATTAAAAAATAATGTATTATAAGATTTAAAAGAAAACTGTAATAATCTAATGTGGAAGAAATTTTGTATTATAGATTACTTTGATAAGAATATTAAGTTTCAATATTGAAGATGCCATCGAACTTTGATTTTAGGAATGAGGAAAAATTACAATATGTTTCAAAAGTCAAATATAAAACTAAAAATCTATCATGTGTAGCTAGTATAATCATTTTAAGCATCATATTCTTTTAAATAAACTATTTTTCCTAATTCCTGGGTTAAGAATGTTAGAACAATAATAGTTTTGTTCAGGCAGAAAGCAGTTAATTATCTCTTTCCTTTTGTTCTTTAGGCCAGTATGTATGGGTTGGGACAAAGCACCCCTTTTCTCTAAGCCAAGTGGACAGCAGTGCTTATTTAAACAGCTCTGTATGTCACTGCATGGGTAGGCAATGCCATCTTCAATTCTATTATTCCATGGAAAGCAGTATTCTAAGAGTACAACTATATAACAATGAGGTAAGAAGAAGTAACATTTCAAATTCATCCATTAAGCAAACCTTCTATTCTTGACAACTTGCGTTTCTATTTCTCAGTTGTATTTAAACCTTAAGCATTTTGTAGTTTACATTATTCAGTATACTTTTTAAAATAATTTTTAAGAGACTAGTGTACAATAAGAACTATCATGTACCAAAATTAATATGCTAATTTTCATGGTATCATTTTATAAAATTATGAAAATCCATGAAGCCATTAATGAGAAATTGTAGTTCTCACTCAAGTGAAATATCTGGAATTTTGGTTTGTTAGCACAGTGTTGATACTCTGATGTGATCTGTTTGGATTTTAGATCCATAAATCACTGAAACTATAAACTGTAAATATTGAAGTCAGTTATTTGGTATACACTAAAAGACTGGTAATTAGTTATTAAATATGGGCAATGTGTCCTTTGAGTTAAAAAATGACACAGTTGGTAGAAAGAAAGTTGTGATAATTATGCCAGTGAATCAAACACATTCAGGCCTAAAAGCAATTCTCTACAAGTGGGAGAATGCATGAGACACTTTGACCATCTCTATTGCAGGGAAAAAATTATTTATAGATGGGAATAAAACAACTAGGGGGGTAAATAGCAGTCATTCTAGAAATTGGAGGCATTTGGCAATAATTGCAGGAATTCTAACATTGGGAGACAGGAAGACAGTAAAAGGCATCCAGTTGAATTTCCTGTCTCAGGATGCTGTCAATAAATCCAGTTAAAACTTTTGCATGCCATGAACCACATTTACTATTTCAGCAGAGTTTATCACGTAGACTTATTTGGTGCCAAGAGCATTTTCTTCTGGCCTGGTTTTTTTTTTTTTTTTTTTTTTTTGCATGTTGGCATTTTTTCATAACCCTCAAATTTTAGATTCTCATCACCAAGATATTTTAATATTTAGCAATACTCTCCCCCCATTCCTTTGCTTTTTCTACCAGTTTCATCATGTTGGTTTTTCTTCTACGTCTTCCTTTTGGAGATAAACAATCTTGGTCATACATTTAAATTGATATTCTAACTAGAAATCATGATACATCCTTCTTTGTTGCTAGGATGAGACACGATGTTTAGCATTCTGTCACTGTGTTATATTTTTGTGACTTTTGGCAGTGGTAGTTTGTAGCCAATTAGTCTACATTTGTTGGGTCTATTTCATTTAATTTGGTAAGCTGAATGCGTAGAGAGAGGGAGGAAAATGTTTCCATACTTTTTCTGAACCACAACAGAACTTTCTATATAAATCGTAGTAGTTCTGTAAAAGACAAACAAAATCCCCTCAAAATTAAAAATCAAAACCAAAACTTTATCTGAATATCATTCATGTCCCAACAGATTTTTTTTTGTTATTGTCCTCTATATCCACACCCTGTCCTGTATAAATGAGGCCCAGTGAAATGCCACATAATCTGCAACCTTTTGTAATTTCCAGTTTCCTCCTTCAGTAATGGCACAGAAAGATAAATTCTACACAAATTTTATAGCATTTAAATCATATTTGAAGCCACTTAAATAATAAGAACATATGATAGTATTATTCACATGGCACGCATTTAATATATGTTCATTTATGTCAGTGAAGAACCTAAATTCAATTAGAACTTTCAGTCTTATTTATTCTATCCTCAAGGATTATTTTAACACAACCTGAACATAAGTGTTGGATTTTAAAAATCTGAATATGTGTAATAGAGTTATGATTGACTGAAAATCAACAGTATCATTCTTCTGTGGCTTTAGTGTTCTATAAGAAAAGAATGCAAATAAATTGTCTTCAGATACCATATAATCTAATGAAAATAGATTCAACATGAGTTCATGTCCTGAATTATAAGGAATGAAATCTGCAGAACTGTTCTAGAGCATTAACTAGAACCAACTGAGTACACAAATTAAAGAGTATCCACTGACGTTGAACCCTATCTTTGCACCTTGTATTCTGCAAGACAGAGCCTGTTTTTTTTTCTGACACTTTTATGTGTCACATGTATACATGCAGCATGTTGGTCCCTGCTGAAAAATCTACATCAGAGATTATTTAATATAAAAATTGATGCTTTATCATGCACTTAAAAAGGACTCTGACCATATCATTGAAAACATATCTTTGATGAAAAAGTTATTTGTGTCTTCTGTAAATAGAATTCAACAATTTGAGCATACTCATTTGAGCAATTCAACAAATTCAACAATTTGAGCATACTCATATTTAATGATAGTAGTAAATTCAATCCCAGGAGCCGAATGTGTGTGAGTTGAATCTCAGTGCACAGGGAAGCTTTGGAACGTCACTCCCAGACAGTAAGACCATGTCCAGTGTCCCAAATCACCTGAGGATGCACAGGAGATCCCCATAGGCCTAACTGGCCCGCAACCAGTGACCTCCAAGTGGCTAGCAGGGAGCTGAATTGAGTCCTGGGAGCCAAACGTGTGTGAGTTGAATCCCAGCACACAGGGAAGCTTTGGAACTTCGCTCCCAGGTGGTAAGACCACGCCCAGCATCCTAAATCACTGGAGAAGGCAGCAGAGGTCCCTGCAGACCTAACTGGGGCACACCCAGCAACCTCCAAGCAGATAGCAGTCACCTGCTGTCTGCCCAGGGAGCCAAAAGTGGACCAGCTGATTCCCAGCACATGGGGGAACACTGCTTGAAACCAGAAATATAGGAAATGAAAGAACAAAATGCAACCTCTAACTTCCAGCCCAGCCCAAGCAAGCCACATGGACATAGAAAAAAATGTAGGTCATATACCTGAAATTCCTGAAATGATTGCAACTGAAATAAATAAACAACTCTGGGAAGCTATACAAGAACTCAGATCAGAAATAATCTCCCAGGTGAAAGAACAAATGATGAATGTAATGAAATAAATGCTGAACACATCTAGTGAAGACATAGTTAAAAATTAAAGGAAAAATGCAAAAAGATAGAAACCCTGAATGAACAACATAAGAAACTGAATGCATGAAGCAGATTCAAAGAGATATACAAGAAATCAAAAATTCCATCGAAACTTGGCAAAACCACCTCAATGAAAGTTAAGGGAAAATTTCAGACCTCAAAGACAAGATTGCAGCTAGTATACAGGAAAGGAAAGATCTTTTAAAAATAACAAGGAACCAGGAAATAACAATTCAACAGCTGCAAGGTGATGCAAAGAAAAACAACATAAGATTGATAGGGATAAACCAAAAAGAACGGGACAACACAAATGATATCAAGAGGCTATTTACAGAAGTAATAGCTGAAAATCTCCCAAAGAAGAGAATTGAAACTGATATATAGATCAGTGAAGCATATAGAACTCCAAATAACCATAACCAAAATAAAACTACACCCAGACACATAAAAATCAACATCCCAGAAATCCAACATAAGAATAGAATATTAAAAGCTGCTAGAGAGAAGAGAAAGATCACCTATAAAGGAAAGCCTATCAGAAACACAGCAGACTTCTCAACACAAACAATGAAGTCAAGAAGAGCATGGAGTGAAGTATTACAGATCCTAAAGGAAAATGATTTCCAACCTGGACTGATGTACCCTGTAAAACTGTCCTTCAAAATGGATGGAGAAATATACTTCCATGACAAAGAACAGCTGAAGAGCTTCATGATCACCAAACCAACCCTGCAAAGAATACTGAAAGACATTCTAGATAGACATAGGAAACAACCACTAAGCAAGGCAGACAATTAAACAGAGTGGAAAGGTAAAGAAGCAACAGCAGAAAGATAACATGTCAAAAATAAATCAATATATATCAGTTATAAACATTAATGTAAAACATGATATTATCTCAGAGCACAAAATCATGGCCATAAATTATAAAGACTGATACTATAAACACAGTTATGGAGTATATCACAGACTTTAAAAAAAAAGTCTTACTATATAGTGTATAGTGACAATTTTACATATTTTGGAAATTAACAATGGATCATTGTACAGTTACATGACATAGTATGCTCTGGGAGAGAAAGCTAAAAAGGCCTTTTGTAGAATGACCAGAACAGTAAAAATATTATATGGAGCAATAATTATGTGGCACTTGAAATAAATTGTTCCATAGGAAATAATATATTGAGATGGTACAGGAAGTGCTTCTAAAATTTTTTCAAGTATATATTAAATGTTTGCCTGTTATTTCTTTTCTTTCTAATATTATAGCAAAATTACAAAATTTAATAATGTAATTGAGATTAACATTTCAACTGCTGATATTACAAGTTGCTAGAATTTTAGTTTTGAAACAATGTTTCTTTTCTTTTAAAAATCCATTCATACTTTTTGTTCTGCCCTAGTAGTCTTTATCCATGAAAAAAAGTAAAAATGGTTTTTGAATGTGATCATCATATACTATATTCATAAATGGAAATATCACACTGAATCTCAATTATGTTCATTTAATATGCATTAATAAAAATAAACATTTTAAAATGCAGGTTTATTATGAACACATATTATTTATTATTCCTTTAGTCAGATTATTCTTTCTTACCTCCAATACTTTACATTTCTTAGTATTTAATAGCAAATATATATATGTATAACTTCCTAATAAAATGTAATTAAGAAAGCATATATATATATATATATATATATATATATGCATCAGTGAGAAAGAAGAATGTCTTTTTCTTCAAAGGAAGAAGAAACATTTTGGACATACAATACATCAACTCAGAGCAGATGGGTGAAAGCAGATGTGTTAATACCAGAAGGTCTGAAGACATTTAAGGTATAAAAGGAAATAAACACGTATTTTTAATCATAAGTTTAAATTTTAGTTTTGAAGTAGTGAATTTATCATCAATTACTAAATTTAAATTTGCATATAAATTAATATAGATATGTATGTCTGGGCAGACTAGCAGTTATGTACACCTGGCCCTTAGAATTTCCCATTAGAAGAGGAACCAGTGTGTCTACTCGTGATCAAAGCTGTCTCTTTCTCTATGCATTCTTGTGTAGCAATACAAGAGACTTGTCTTGCACAAGAGAAGCAACATTTATTATGAATATGATAAATGGTAAATTGATGTTGAAAATCTGTGAAATGTATATGTAAATATTTTTAATGCACTGGTTCATGCCTTTATAACAATTGGATAATTGTATCTATACCAAGATGCATTTGAATCATACATATGCCCAGAGAAGCTCAATGAATGCTGTCTCTTAAAATATTAACTTGAGGTTTTGTGTTTTATACAGCATACAGGTCTATTTATGCTTGGGTGTGAGTTTTAAAAGAGACTGGTTTTATGGATGGTTTATGAAACAAGTTTCATTCCTTTATGTTAGAGTTCATACATTTTCCAGGTGTTAAAGGGAAGAATTATCATAGCACTGATATGTAGACCTTTAATATTGCATATACTTGTAAGCTTGAAATCTTGAGTCACAGAAATTTTTAGCAAACTTGAAGTTTAAGTCACATTATTTCTGAGTTAATGCTTTGACACTATTTTAATTCATTTATAAGCTGGCACTCATCTTTATAACTTCTGAAAGGAGTACTCAATGAGTCTCTTTCTGCTTCCCCAAACTGAAGATTAAAGTTTATCTTGTTATTTGACTCAAAGATAAAATAAAATGGAAAGAGTGTAAATTTGGGGTTTATCAGTTTCTAAAGGCATATGAAATGTAATTAATTTTTCCATAATGATAGACTTTTGAGGTCTAAGTTAAACTCACCAATTTTTGAAACCCAAAATGATTACTATTTCTGTATATTTCACTTTTTGCTCTTACAAATATATGTAGGTATCAGCCCAATAATTTTCAACTGTAGGATATTGATTATGGGAAAAGTAAATAGCTGTATATAAAGTGTTCTTGTCATTAGAAATGATTTAAACTTAATATTATCTTCTCTTTATAGCTTTTATTTTTTATTAATATATATTTTCAATAATTATGATTATCTTATGGGGATTTTATACATGTACATGACACATTTTAATTCTTTTTTAAACTCTTTATCTCTCCGCTTTTCCCTCCTTTTATTTCTTAATTATCACTCCATATGAGAAATATCTAACTCGCTATTTCTTATTATGTATCCTTTATTTGGCTCTCTATATTTTGTGTTTCTCATATGGAGAAACCATGTGACATTTAAGATTGTGTGACTGATTAATTTCACTTAACATTATGGTCTCAATTTGAATCCATTTTCTTACAAATGACTCAAGTTTACCTTCCTTAGTAGAATAGCAGTACTTTATTGTGTATAAATACCATATTTTCTTTATTCATTCATCTGCTGATAGGCATATAGGCTGCTTACAGGATTTAGCTGTCATGAGTTGTGCTACTGTCAACATGGGTATGCATGTATAACTTTGGTATGATGTCTTTATCTCTTTGGGAAGGTGCCTAGAAGGGGAATAGCTGAATCAAATGGAATTTCTTGATTTTGTATTTTGAGGAATCTCTGTACGAATTTTCATACTTGTACTAGTTCATCTCCATCCACAGTTTGGAAGGGTTCTCTTTCCTGAAGTTTCACGAGCATGGTTATTGTTTCATTTCTGTATAATAGCCGTTCTTTCTGGAGTAAGTGGTATTTTAGTGTGGTTTATTTTGCACTCATTTAATGACCAAGTCATATATTTATTGGTCATTTGTACTTTAACAAGTATCTATTCACTTCAGTTGCCCATTTTTTGAATAGTCTTTTATTTTGGGGGGTCGAATTTGTTGAATTCTTCATATTTATTCTAGATATTAGTCCTCTGAAGAAATTCTTGTGCAATTGGGGTCCTGTTCAGAAAGTCTTTGCCTGCCTATGATTTTAAGAATTTAACTTCTTTAATTTTCAGCAGATTATGAGTTTCCATTTCAACATTTAGGTCTTTGATCCATTTTGATTTTAGTTCAGTACATAGTGAGAGATTTGAGTGTAGATTCAATCGTTTGCACATTGAGCGTCAACTTTCTTAAAACCATTTGTTAAAGAAGTTGTCTTGCTTCCAGTGTATATTTTGGCTCCTTTGTCAAAGATCAAATAACTGAATGTGCCTGGGCTTGATTTTGTACTATTTTTTCCAATGACCCATATGTCTGTTTTTTTGCCAGCACCATGCTGTTTTTAGCACTGTAGTTTTATAATATAACTTCAGAGCTGAGATTGTGATGCCACCTTCTTTGCTCTTGTTACCCAGGATTGCTTTTGCTATTCTCACCCTCTTCTGGTTCCATATGAAATTTAGAATTTTTTTCTACAGTTCTGTGAGGAATGCTGCTGGCATTTTGATGGGGTTTGTCATTGAACCTGTATGTCACTTTTGAAAGTATGGTCATCATGATTGCATTGGTTTTGCCTATCCAGGAACAGGGAATTTCTGCTTTACATTTTCCAACATCTTTTTTTTTTTTTTTAGTCTTCTTTTTCTGAGTATATAGTTTTCATTGTAGAGGTCTTTTACAACTTTGGTTAATTTTTAAGCACTTATTTTTTATTGATGTTATTGTGTTGTTTTTCTGATTTCTTTCTCAGCTTATTATCAGAGTGTAAGAACACCATTTATTTTTGTGTTGATTTTGCATCCTGCTACATTGCTGAATTTGTTTATTCTAGGATTATTTTGGTGGAATTTGAGTCTTCTCTGTAGAGAGAGGATTATGTCACCTGCAAATAATCATCTGCAAATAATAATAGTTTGAGTTCATCCTTTCCCATACATATCCCTTTGGTATTTTTCTTGCTTGATTGTACGGGCTGATATTTTGAAGACTGTGTTGCATAGGAGTGCTGAGAGTGGACACCCTTATCTTCTTCTTGACTTTAGAGGGAAAGCTTTCAGTTTTTCCCCATTTCATATGATGTTGGCAGTAGATTTGGCATAAATGGGTTATCAGATTAAGATATTTTTACTCTCTATGTGTTTTATCGTGTTGGTATCATATATGGATGTTGGGTTTTTTCAAAGACTGTTAGTGAGGTTGGGGATTTAGCTCCTGCCTGGCAAGTGCAAGATTGTGAGTTTGATCCCCAGTACCAAAAAAATTAAAAAAAAAAAGTATTTCTGAATCATTTGTATCATTTGAGATGACCATGTGATTTTTGTCCTTGCTTCTATTTGTGTGATGTGTTACATTTACTAATTTGCATATGTTGATCCATCCTTGCATCCTTGGAATGAAGCCTACTTGGTCATGATGTGTGATCTTTTTGATGGTTTCTTGCGTTCTTTTTCCCAGTATCTTCGTTGAAGACGTTCACGTCTATGTTCATTAAGCACCTTGGGCTATTGTTCTCTCTCTCTCTCTGTTTTTTTGGGGGGGTGGATCCTTGTCCAGTTTTAAAATCAGGCTAATGCTAGCTTCCAGGAAAGACTTTGGGAGCACACCTTCCCTTTCAATTTTATTAAAATGCTTGATGAGTATTAGTGTTATATCATCCCTAAAGTTCTTGCAGTCCATATCCAGACCATTTAGTTGGTAGACTTTTTAATTGCTGCTTTAATTTTATCATCTACTATTTGATTATTAGGGTTTTTGTATGTTCTTGGTTCAATTTTGATAATTCATATAAATCTAGGAATCTGCATTTCTTTTGAATTGTTCAATTTATTGGTGTATAGCTTTTCAATGAAGTTGATACTAATTTTCTGGATTTCAGTGGTATCTTGTGATTTCACATTTTTATTTCTGATTGCATTGATTTGTGCATTTTCTTTGTTTTTTTCATAAGATTGGGTAAGAGTTTGTCTGTTTTATTTATTTTTGTGAAGAACCAGTTCTTTGATTCATTGATTCTTTGACTGTTTTTTTAGTCCTAATTTTAGTGATACTTACTCTTAAGTTTATCATTCATTCCTTGTACTGATTTTGAATTTAGATCACTATTTTTTTCTAGGACCATAAGGTATATCATTATCATTTGGTTATTTATCTAGGTTTATTCTGGTTTTTGTTTCTGGGCATGGGCATTCACAGATGTGAAATTCCCTTGTAGCACTGCTTTCATTGTGTCCCATAAGTTTGGTTAATGTTATAAGGGCATGCATTATCTTCTGGTAAGAATTCTTATGCATGGCATAATTTTGATTCTTTTTTATTTACTGCAGCATACTTTACTGGCTAGTATATGTTCTGTTTTGGAGAAAGTTCTATATGCTGCTGAAAAGACTTCATATTCTGTTTTTGGGTTGAATACTCTGTAGGTTTCTTATTAATATTATCTTCTTAAGTAAAATTTTAAATAAATTTGCAAACAAACTTAATTAAAATAATTCTTAAATGAAATATCAAAATTTTGAAAATGCAAAAGTCTATCTGGAAAATTTAGGCTGGATGAACCAGAAGGGAGTCAGTCTTTATTCCTACTATCTTTCTAAAACTTTTAAACATTTAATTCTCTAATGTTCTATAGAACTTACTTCTCTGATTAAAATTGTCAGTATCTGTGCTGTTTAATATGGAGCTTGTGAAAATTTGAAAGGTAGCTAATGTGAGTGAGAAACTGAATTTTAATTTTATTTTTATTCATTGAAATTGAATAATTATAATTAAACTATTAGCTTCTAAATTGGATAGCAGAAAATTAATTATTCACTATACAGCCAGTTATTTATTCATGTGCATACTTGATTTTGGTTAATCATTAGTCTTGATAGAAGTTCAAGGAATGGTAGTATTTTCACACCATCTTATATTTGACTGACAGTGTAAGCTTGTTTTACTTGTTAACATTGCATTCCTCCAGAATAGCTAACAGTGTGTTTAGAGAAAATCATGCTTATTTTAAGTAACATTTTCACTGTCACTAGAAGAAAGTATTGTCTTCTAAAATCTTAATTGGTTTTTTCCACTTTTATTTATTATTTTTTACGTCCCGTCTGGCAGGCAGGCACTCACCCCACTGAGCCAAATCTTCAGCCCTTCTACTTTGACTTTTAGAATGTTGTTATTATATTGGGTTACTTTCTATC
Source organism: Dolichotis patagonum (assembly GCA_004027295.1). Classification (NCBI taxonomy): domain Eukaryota; kingdom Metazoa; phylum Chordata; class Mammalia; order Rodentia; family Caviidae; genus Dolichotis; species Dolichotis patagonum. The sequence continues at coordinate 13,890 of PVJX010023034.1, read as the reverse complement.
AGTTGTTAGTAGTGAAAAACTCAGATTCAATCATAGCTCTTGAATAAGTAATGACATTACTTTTTCTTGTCCATGAAAATATTGAGCTCTGAATATGAATCTCAAGTTACAAGTTTGCAGTTAAGGACGTTTGGATGGTTAAGTGGGATGCTGTATTTCCACTCGTACTGGGTGGTTTCTCAGAGTTTTTATTGGAGCAAACATATTAATCAGTGTCAGAAGAGTGAAATGAATTTATCAAATAAGAACTTTATTATCATTTGTCCTTGGCTGTTGGTTAAATCCCTGTTTACTATTTAATCTCTATCATCCTTCTTTAGAGTTTTGGTTTTTGTTTATTAAGAGAGATTGCAAGTTCATAGAGTGATCATTTTTTCCTCCTGAAGATTGTTTTTGAAGGTGTTATTCTGAGCGAGAGAAGTTTTATTGGGCTTGATCAGCTGTGGGTCTATGCCTGTGGACAGAACCATTCCAGACAGCTTTGTTCTGTGGATGAATTCACTTGTGCCAATGGCCAGTGCATTGCCCAAGAATCTGTCTGTGACTCTCAGCAAGACTGCTCTGATGCGAGTGATGAAGACCCATCAACTTGCTGTAAGTGAACTGATAGCTTACTTGCTTACCTGCCTTATTCCATGACTGTTGGATTTAAGATAACCCTTGTTTCTGTGATTACTTACTATAATATAAGGTGAATGAATATTTTCACTCTAAGGTGAATAGCACTACTCCTTTGCTATTCTTCATATAATTTTAATATTTTGGTGTTTATCTTTGAGATTGCAAACACAAGCTCTGCATTTGTTCCACAAGTGAATAGTGCTAGTGTTGTTTATGTGCAGAAATGTATTTGTGTTTTGTTACAGAATAAAATGGAGGTGACAGGAATCTCCTTGCCCTTTCTTTAAGGGACATATATTATGGATTGATAACCTTTATTAAATACATAGTTTTTCTCCCATTCCTAACCAATTATCTTGAAAGTCATGGAGAGAGAGAGTAAAGAGAAGGGCTGCCATCATCTCCAGTGCGGCCATGATGAATGGAGAGGTCAACTCAGCTGCTATTGGCAGTCACGAGGGCAACCATGACCCAACACCTCCTTTCAAGCCTTTGTGGAGAGTCTGTGATGGAAGAATGACAATAAATTCCATTACTTGTTTAAACCTAGTCATATATTAAAGAAAGTGAAATTTAATTTATAATCACCATGATAGTTCTCAGAGAAGGCAACTTAGCAACTAAGGTTCTTGTGTCTTTTTAGAAACCATGAATTCCAGCTAAATGATGCTATTTGGTGTATCACAAATAAGGAGATTTAAAACATTATTGAAAATTTGCAATTTGATTTGCTGTATTTTAACATGAAACAGTAAAATAGTGAAAATTTTGTTGAATGGTAGGAAATACTGCAATAAGATAAACCTTGGCTTCTTAATGAAAAGATCTTTGTATAAGATGCTTTTCTTGATGAGTGCATGTGGATTTTATTGAGTGATTAAGAGAGACCCTGGGAGAAGGCAATGAGAAAACAAGGAGAAATCCCCTGATGGCCTGATTGTAAACAGCAATTCAGTTAATTTCTCAAATTCCTAGCTTTAAGCCAAATAGTCTACTAAACAATATGATTTCAGTGGAGTTTTTATGTCATTAAAAAAGAATAATGCAAGGCTTTTTTCTCTGTTATATGTCAGATTTCTTTCTATTCTTTAAATAATTATAACACTTTTTTCTCTGTTGTATGTCAAGTTCCTTTTTATTGTTTATATAAGTTATTTGTAAACACTTGGTCCATTTCTTTTTGGAAAATTCATTTTTCTAACAGCTTCTATTAGTCTTAGTTCCAGTAACTGAAAAATGTATTACTTTCTCATTGTACATTTAAAAGCTTACTTCCTTTTTTCCTATTTTTCTCTGACATAAGTGATTCTTTTGATCTCATTTTATATGTTTTCTTAATTGAATTCTTTCATAGACTATTGCTTAATATTTCAGCACTTGACTTTAGACGTATTTCCCCATTTTTCTTCTTTATTAAAGTTTCATTGTTTACTTATCTGACATTTTTGTAATATAAATGATGTTAATACATTTGGCTATTTCCTTTGGGTGACAGGGAAAGATAGATGTACTTATCAAAAAATAGTATTACATGATAATCTTTTAAATTTTCTAAGCGTCTCATGCCCAGTGAAAACTTGTCCTGTTCATTTGACTGATAAATATCACGATATAAAAAGTAGCCTATCAGCTATGTTACTGTGCGCATGGGTGGGTTGTTACATTGTGATACCCACATGGCTTTCATGTAAATATTTGCATGGTAATTTTTTGCCATAGAGAATTAATTTTTATAAATAAATTAAATCAAATTATTAGAATTCCTATACATTTACACTACTTTCTACACTAAAGTATTTAGTATATTTATGCATACCAATGTATGTATGCATTTTTATAGTAGGAGAGACTTTCTTTTAGAGTTTAAAACACTTGAAATTCACCTTTAAATTTGTGTTTTACACATACAAATTTATACTCCAAAGGTTTTTTTTAAATAATTTTAAAAAAGAAAACTTACAGATTCATGAAGCATAGCAAAATGCATTTGTATCTTGTTTTCACTCCGCTTTAGAATGAATCTCTAGGAAACGATGGTTCATACATGCAGTTTGAATAACTTCAGGAATACTGGTCATATGCTGTGCACAGAGTAAATATTAATGTGTAAATGTTGTCAGCTGGTTTTCTTTAGTTACTTTGGTTTTCTGAAGGGGACCATCTTCGCTCAAATGCTTTCATTACCAGATTGCCCCGTAATAAGCTTAGTTCCTGAGCACCCAGTAGCCTTTTGAGAGAGGTAATTCTAAAGTGTTGGTGGGGTTTGCTGCTCTTTTGCTTCTGTCATGGACGCTGAGGACTCCAGCAGTGGCATCATCAGGAAACTGGTTCAAAAACCAGAAGCTGAGCTCTAATCCAGCCCAACAGAACTGAAGGCTACAGTATGTCAAGGTCCCAGGCAACTCATCTGCATGTTAAAGTTTGGGAACTACTGTGCCAAAGAGGCTTCAGAAATGAGGAAAACCGAGGGAAAAAACAGATGGCAAATAAAAAAGAATTGACATAAAAACTAAAGACAAACTACCCAGAGACCTCTCAAGATAGAAGCCAGAACTCTCATTACTTCATCATGCCCTAGGAGAATAATGATAATACAAAGAACTAGATTTTAAACTCTCATTAACACAATCCTGTATAAAACAGGGGCAGCAAAGACTCAAACGGATCAGTTTTCTCATGTTTATTACAACATTATTCATAGTAGCCAAGCTATAATAGCAGCTTAAGTCTCTGTTAGTGGATGAATGGGTTTAAAAATGGGAGCTATACATGTATTTCATTCTGTAATAAAAAGAAAGGAAAATACTGTGTGCAACAACTAAGATGGACTGGAGGCAGTATGCTAAATGAGATAAGCCAGACAGAGGAGGACAGATACTGCATGATTACTTTGAACTGTGGGATCTGAAAGTAATCCAATTTATAGAAACAGTAGAGGAATGGTTGCAAGCGCCTAAGCGCTCGGTGTTGGTCAAAGGCAGTAAGATGAGTAAGTTCTGAGTAACTGATGTACAGAATAGTGACCACAGTTAGAAATACTATATACTTGAAATTTGCTAATAGATTAAATTGTATGTGTCCTCATCACATACGATTGGCAACAATGAAAGTTGACAGATATATTAGCTACCTTAATTTTGGTACATACTTCACAATATATACACACAGTAAATCATCAGGTTGATGCTCTAAATAGAAACAATTTCATTTGTCAGTAAACTTGGAAAAAATCAATAAAACAGGGACAACCTACTTTCTGAGCCTGTTCTGTCCCTCTTAGAAGCATTTTTTTCTCTCAATAAATTCTTTCTACCTTAAAAAATAAAATATGTGATACACAAAAATGATTTATATCAAAATGTTTAAAATATAACATGGGAGAAACATATGCAAGTGTGTACATCAGATAAGCATTTCTGAATAAAATATATCTGATTTTCAGATATATGTTCCAATATGGATAAACCTCAAATACAAATGAAATATGTTAGACAGAGAAGGGTGAATACTGTGTGTATGATTCCACTGTTATAAGGTACCAAGACAAGTTAAATTCATGGAGACCCGACATGGGCTAGGAGTTGTTTGGTTGAAGGAAAGGACCAAGGAGGTTGTTACATGGGAATGGGGTTTCAATCTAGGAAGGTGAAAAGTTTTGGAGACAGATGGTGGTGACGGTTTTTCAACAGTGGGAATATATTTAGTACTGAAGAAATTTCTACTGGAAATGATTAAGAAAGGAAATATTTATAATGCATATTCACTGCAATAAATTATATGTATTCATGTATACTATATATATAATTTTCAATAATGACATAAAAAGTCTATAAATTATTTTCCACTGTATTCCAAAAGATGTTAGGATTGACATATCTGTGTTGAACCCAAAATAATTTGGGAAATTCTGTGTGGGAAAATTTTTTTTTATGTAGGCCTTTTTTAGAGCATTTAAATGCTAAATTGAAGGGTAAATCTTCAAAGAGAAAGTGCAACATTCAAGGACAAGTGTGTAAACACGGATCCTGTGCATTGCATTTTTGTTGCTGTTGTCATTTTGAGACAGGCTCTTGCTCAGTAATTCAGCTAGCCTTGCACTCACAGTGATGCTCCTGCCTCTGCCTCTTGCATGCTGAGGCTATAGGCATGTGTCCCCACGACCATCTGCAGTGCCTTTAATTTTTACCAGAATATCATCTCTAGTAGGCTTTTTAAATTAAAAAAAATGTTGATTACTGATCCTAAAGGGAAAGTAACCACTATATTCATTAATATGCTTAAAAGTGAAGTGTAGTCGTAACACTTGTGTTTTCAGTAAATTTAAACAAAATATTTATAATTTTATTAAAATTTAATATATTGAGTAATTCGGTATTTCCCATTCATTACATACACATAGCTGTTTCCTGTATCATAGATAATTGAACTGGAAGATTCATAAATATTTTAATTTTGATGATCCAGATTTTTTTTCAGCTGCCACAGTGAAATTCTTTTTCTTGTGCTTATATAGTACCATGGTTAAATATGCAAGAGAAAGCTTTGTCATAGCTGGAAACTATTGCTCTAACTGATGGTCTCCAACATAAACTTTAGTGAAATTCTAAGCAGTAACATGTAACATATAGAGATAATAAAATATATTTTATAATCATAGAAAGTTAAAAGCAAGATAGTCAACATGAAAATAACTATGAATTGTATAAATGGTGAAATGCAGCTTTAGGATAAAAATTCAAACTACTTCATTGTTTAGTTGTTTACCAGTAAAATGTTAATCCTTAAACTTTCTATACAACACTAAACATATTCTGTCCTTTGAAATCTGAAAATTAGTTTTTAAAATCTATTACCATGAAAATTTTTTGAAGCCAGTATAGTCCCTTCACCTCTGTAAAAATCTTGGGAGAATTGCTCAGCTGTTTTTACCAATGACATTTATTCTAGCACACTTACAATGATTCTATGAAATTGAATATTCTAGAATTTAACTGCTCTATAAAATATATGCCAAATTCCAGGTCCCTAAGTTGAGGTTTCCCATTAATAATATTCCCTTTGCATAAATCAAAAGGTTTAAGTTGATGTAACAAATTATGATCATCTTGCTTTTCTTTTAACTATTTTGTGAGATTATCTTTCTTATGGCATGTACTCGAAACTCAGTGGTAAATACCTGTTGTTATTATAAGTATAGCGTTGTGATCTTATGGAGCTTGCCAAAACCCTGGCCAAAGATATTTAGCCCCTTCTCTGCACTGTTACAGAAAAGCCTCTGCATAAAGAGAGATGTTTGGAAATTAGGCTTTACATTAATTGTATTAATTTATCCCCAACACTAGGATCTAAGAGAGGCTGATACTATGACTATTATTTTAGGAAAAGAAAATTTAGGGATCAAAACTAATTTCTTGGAAGCACAAATCAAGTTGCTAGAAGTTCTAGTTTATTTCCTGATGCTCAAAATCTGCTGTTTTCCTTAATAATTTGGTATCAAAACAGGGAAAGATGTTTATGAAGCTTTCTCCAAACACTGACTCTCTAAAAGTAATTCTTTCATGATAAATGTAGGAATTTAAATTCTTTCTAAGCTTTAAGTGACATAACAAGATAAGAAAAGCAAAGTTCAGAATATCTTAATTTACCTGCAATTATAAAGTGGCAAGTCATTTAATTTGGAAAAGTTGTAAAAAAAAAAAGTAGAATCATGAAATGAATACTGAACAGCTGACCTCAAATTCTTTAGGTATCCTGGATTAATTTAAGTTCTTCTTTTTAAAATATTTTTAAAAATCTACATCTCAGCAGGATTATAGTTGGCAGGTGAATCTGTAACTCACCAAAAGCACTAGAATTTTATGTGATATGGTTAATACAGTACAGATGGTCATTTAGAATAAAATGCACCAAGCTGGTAGAGAGAAGTTGGTAGAAGCCACTTCCCATACAGAATGTGGAAAATTTATGAGGTTGAAGGAGCAAAAGCTATTCTAATCATCAGAAAATTTTCTACGAACCAGACAATATTGCTGCCATCCTAAATTTGCCGATTCATATAAAGTCAGTGTCCACTGCATACTCTGACTTCATTTTCCCATACTTGTTTTCTTTTCTACATATGAACAGCAAATCATCTCACCTGTGACTTTGAGTCTGATTTCTGCAGCTGGGAGTCGTTTTTCACAGAAGATTCACACTGGGAGTTAGTGAAAGGACTGAGCAATGGAGAGCATCATTTTCCCAAAGCTGATCACACAGCTAACACAAATCATGGTAGGAAATTTTTCTCTTAAAAGTCAAGTGTTATTTCTTTCCTGTTTTAAAATAATGATACTATTTTCATTGCCATGTATAGATTGTGATTTGCCTTGCCTTAAACTATCCTGACCAATTTAACAATTAGTTGTTAATTGAGTTTCCATAAAGAAGTATTATTTTAGTAGCCAACAGTCTTGCTGTTGTAATCTGAAAAGATTAGATTGAAGATGCAAATAAAAACATGTTTCCTGATAATTGGAATTAGTACAGTAAGATTGCCTTCTTTGCAAACAGTTCAATTTTTGTAAAATAGGAAGAAAAATAATCTTATCTTTTTGGAAATACAGAACAGACATTTAGTCCCATCTATAAAATACATTTTCAAATACTTGAATGCAATTTAATCACACTTTTGACTTCTTAATGATAAATGATCATAGTTTTTCCTCGTTCTGAACTAATATTATACTTTGTACATACAGAGGAGCCATAATCATAACATATAGATGAACCATAACTATAACTTGGGGAGGAATCACATAGCATTCAAAAATAGAGTTGATGGAAGTCTAAAAAAAAACCAGAAAGACTTTATTTTCTTTTTCATTTTGTTTGCACTTACATGACATCAGATACTATGGAGTATATACATTAGTATCATATTAACTATATGTTTCATATATATATTATCTTTTTTCATTCTTGCCTCTTTTATTAGACTAATAATTGTCACTGTATATCAACAATACATTTTCTTTAAGAGTTTATGATGTTTTTATGTTTTTTAAAGCCAATTATAGATTATGTAGAATAGACTAGAAAGGCCTGAGAATGTAGAAGTGGAAGTCATGGTCCCGTGCGTGAAGTGGTTAGAGTCTGGCAGCTGTAGCAGATGAGTAAAAAATTGCAATAGAATATTATAAATGTGTTATAGAGGATGGAGGTGATTAATATGCAATTGAGATGCCAAATGGGCACTGAAAAGAAATGGAAAGTACCCAAGAAGGCAGATGACAAAACCAAGGAGGAATGGCAGGGAGCATGGTCTAATTAGAGGGAATGTTCTGAAAGGGATGGGTCATAGTGTTGATGCTGCTTAAACTGCTCTGGTTTTGTTAGCTGGAGACAGGGAAAAGTGAAAGTACTTGCACATAGAATGTTATAAGGAGTAAATAAAATTGCATTTTTTATATAGTAAGAACTCATTGAACAAATGTATCATTGTTTTCTATTCCAGTGGGAATGCTAAGAATACCTCCAAGTATGACAATTGGAAAACACACTTATAATTCACTTTCAAACTTTTGCTATCTTATGATTTGTTCCACAAAAAGGATTCTAGTGGGGCTTCTGTGTCAAATATTAAGAAGCTTAGTTTTTTGCTTTTACACAAATAATGTTCAAAGATAAAAATATAATAGATATAACCAAGGACAGCTGTTCACATTCAAGACAGAAGGACAAATTGCAATCTTTCTCATTTTAGAAAGGACCAATTCAAAAATAAAATTATACATAAATACAAATATATGTCAGTCTTAGAGTCTACACCTTTTTACCCATAATTACCATTTGCGAATCTTAAGATAATCAGTTTCAAATCACAGATGATTTCAAATCACAGATGAAGAAGAGAAAAATCAGAATCAAGAAGAGAAAGGAGGGAGTTAAATGGACATTTCTAGGAGAATGCAGTAGAGTCTGATAGTTTCCAAGTCTAAGGTAATAAAGTGCTCATCTGTTTTGTTGTTAGAGCATCAAGTTTGTTAAGCTTTTAAAACCAATATCCAGTATTTTTTTCTTTATATGGACACCCCCTATATGATTTTACATAAAAGTTGATATTATGTGGTGTGTGTGTGTGTGTGTGTGTGTGTGTGTGTATTAAAAGGAAGTCTTGATTTTTTCGCTTCGGTTTCTATTTTCTCATACCCAGTTCCTTACTAGGAGTGTGCCAAAATACCTGGTTTATTTTTCTATCTTGTGACTAAAGGTTTTCATGGCAATTCCTCCAAGCGATGAGGTATAGGCTTTTTTTTTCTTTTTTATGTCAAAAGATAATTTAAATATAACAAAATCCATGTTTTAGTGTACAGTTGACCAATTTGTTGTTGTCATTGTTGTTGTTGTTTTGAATCAGAGTCTCACTATGAAGTTCAGGCTGATCTTAAACTCAGTGTGTAACCCAGGCTAGTCTTGAACTCATGGCAATCCTCCTGTTTCAGTCTCCTGAGTACTGGAATTACAGGCATGTTCCACCACACCTGGCAGTTCACCAAATTTTGACAAGTATACACAACTGTATAATCATTATAAGGCTCCAGTTATAAAACTTTAGGGAGTTCCAGTCTCCTTAAATTCTTTGTGATATTTTGTGGTTAAAACATCTCCTACCTCTAGATACTGAGCCTTGATTGGTTTTTCTACTCCTGATGTTCCACAATGGCATGTAAGTGGATTATATATTGTATTGACTCTTGTGTCTGTTTCATTTAATTGGCACATTGGATTTTAGATTCATCTATGCTTTTGATTGATTGATGCAGTAGTTTCTTTTCTTTTTTACTTCATTTATTTTTGATATGATTATGAATTTATTAATTGTACAGATTGAGTTTCTCTGTGTGTAGCAGCAGTCTCCTTTTTGTTTTATTGTTGAGTAGTATTCCATCATATAGCCAAACCATGGTTCATTTACCTACTCACCAGATGAAAGATAAATATTGGTTAATGTTAATAAAAACATGATAAAACTTGCAGAGTTATTAGTTTTTCTGTCACTGGGACAATATTTGATATCCACAAGTTAGAGGATAAGTTCATATGACTCATGGTTTTGGGGGATTCAGTCCATGAGTGGCTGGCTCCAAGGCAGAAGCATCATGGTAGAAAACAAACCTGCTTAATTCATGGTGGCCGAGAGGCAGATCAGGGCAACAGTGCCAGAGAAGAAGGGGCTAGGAAGTATATGTAGTTCCCAAAGTCATGCCCCATTACCCACCTAGACATATCCAGAAGTGTGCTTTACTAATACCTTAGGGGGCTCCCAAGACAATCAATTTGATACAATTAGGCTTAACCACCACAGCATACATGTTTTTGTCCAGACCCCATTTTAATTTAGATTGGGTGTTCTATACAAAGGCTATGTGTAAATCATTCACTTTAGTTGATGAAGCAATCCTACCATCACCGGGCATTTGTGACTTTTGGGAAATGTTCCAGCTTCCTCTTTCAGGGTTTTCCCCTCACTCCCAGCTGTACAGATAGTTTTATACCCGTGCTCATAGTGGTTGATAGGTGAAAGTATCTCTCTGCAGATCACGGTGGGTTGTTCTCTTTGCAGTTATAAAGGGATACAGCATCATTACCTGAAAAGGATAGCTGTACTTTGTCTTATGAATTCCAGTCACCAGGGCCGCCTCTAAGACCAATGCTATCTTTTCAACTCAGGGAGGCTCTAACACTCCTCGAGGGTTCCCCTTGTTATGTAGCAGCCTGGAAACTGTCTGGACAGTAAACTGAGAAATGCTATGGCTTAATACATTAGTTTCTCTTTTTAATGAGATATCTAGCCTATGAACCTACATTTAAAAACCATTGTTCAATGTCTATTTCTCTGAATTTTTTTTATGCTTATATAATTTGGGATAGGCTTCCTTTGAAGTGGAATTAACCTAAGTCTTGTTTTTATCTCTCTAATTTATTTAATCTGGTTATACAAGAATGTATCTATCATTCTGCCTCTCAGTGATATTAATATTATGATAATGCTTATGAACTCATTCCTTACTGATTTCAAAATATAGAATATTTTTGATTTTATGAAATAGATAACAAGAAATGAAGTTTCTATGTTTTTAAAGCAAAATATGTATTTATACTTTTAATAAATATTGACAGATTATTTCCCCCATACTTTAATTTCTAGCAACAAAGTAGAAGTACTTCTTCCCAGTTTCTCACCAGCAAGAGACACCATCATTCTCCTAAAAATTTTCCAGTTTGTGGCTATGAAATCACAGAAAGTACTCCTTTAGTTGTTTCTAATCTCTCAATTTGTTGAAACTGGTTTTATAGCTTTCACTGTAAAGATCTTGAAAATCTTTTGCTAGTATTTGCCTAAGTTTTTATAGCTATTGAAAATGTGGCTTTTTTACAACATTTTAGGAGTTATTGTTGGTACATAGTAAATCTAGTTGTTTTGTGAAAATATTGACCTCATATCCAATGGTCTTGATAATTTTATTTGTAATATCTAAAAGAATTTAAAATTTTTTTTCTAAGTTTGCTATAATTTTTCCTGCTTTCTAGGCCTCAAATCACATACACATACACATGCACATGTGCGTGCACACACACAAAAATATCTATTTTTTCTATTTTCTGTTGCACATGGGATAAGGCCTCTGAGAAATTATTGAATAAAACTTGCGATAGCTGCTACGCTTGTCAGTAAAAGCTGAAAAGCTGTCAGTAATTCAATCATAAATGCCATGCTTGCTGAAAAATTGTTATCTCTATCATAAAACAACATTCCTTTCTGTTAATACGTCATTACATTAAAAAATAAAACATGTTAAAATGAAATGCTAAAATTTCTCAAACTTCTACCCATCATGATGATCATATTACCAGAGTACCAGTATTTATAATGTAAATTGAGTTTTCAAAAATTATGCTATTTCTTGCTATTCCTGAACCAACTTTTATGTATTTCATTTATTGTATAAGGTAGTGCTCACTTATGATTTTTGTAGCTATAGTTACTAAAAAGATTAATCCCTATGGTCCTTCAAATATGTATGGTGTAAGTTTTGAACCATTGCATTAGAATGAGTGAATGCTTCACCAAAGGCAAGGTAGAGAGGCCTGTTTTCATCCTTATTTTATTTTTGTGTGTGTGTGTGTGTGTGTGTGTGTAAATGTATGAAAGAATATCATACATTTCAATTCTAAAATCTTTTCTTTTCTCTGTAGTCAGCACTATGTCTATCGAGGAAAATCACTGTTGGAGTGTACTTTTCAATCAAAACGATTGACTTTCTAAGTTGCCCATCACTTAGTGATTATCAAAGGGCAGAATCAGACCTTGACATTGTTTGGCATAGTCTTCCTTGTAAGCTTTAAGTATTCAGTGAAGCTACTCCCTGACAGAAGCTTGGAATGTGTGATCTTTTGAGCTGCTAGGAGATGTTATCCCCCTGTACATTTGCCGCGAGCACATCTGCTATAGTTAAAATCTAAAAGTGGTTATTTTGTTAATGTTCAGATTAGATCTTTAATTAAACTCTCATCCCCTCTAGCACACACAACATTGTCAAATATGGAGGCCCCAGGAGAAACCAAACTCATTCCATAGGCTTGTCACTTTTAGTACTTTTTGAAGAAACTTGTAAACAAAACTCTTATGGGAATTTCATGTGGGCATACTGAATATCTGATTGTAAGTTTAGAAGCCTCATTTAGTTTGATTTCTAACTCTGTGTTTTAAGTCAGTGAAAATAATTAGATGATTTGGATCAAGAGCTTGCTGTTGATCAATTGAAATTTACTTTAAATATTTAATGTTATTCCTATAAAAAAGCTTTCAGTTATCTGCAGATCTAAGTGGTAAGCGAGTAAAAATGTAATTTTCTTTATCTGGTTGACAGTTGGATATGTGCAAGGATAAGATTCTAACTCAAAGTAATGCTAAATATACAACCTGTGTCCAGATGACATTACATTTATTTTTGCAGGCTCGTTTATTTATTTTGGGGCATATCAGTTACCTGGAGTGGCCAAACTTGAAAGTCCTATCCTTACAAAATTGCTCACTGCATCTTCACCATGTCAGGTAATTAATTCTTGTTGAGTTTCATTGGTCATTCTGTGATTGTAAACCCCTGGACATGGATTATGCTGCCAGTAAATGCCTGCCATGGTTTACTGCCATTTTCATAATGAACTGAGAGATTTATATGACCTCTTTAAGCACAAAATATCATGTCCTTCCAAAAGACCGTTTGTGACATATAACTTGCTGCTTGCTTTGTTGAGGGTCTATTGTAGAAGCTTCATTTATTTTATATTCTTTTCATATGAGTTTTTCAGCAATGACATGGGTTTTCCAAAAGTATTTGCTATTTTGTTAGATAATGTTAATTGAGTAAAACCAGTTGAATAAGCTAATATTAAAAGAGGCAAGAATGAAATATATATATATATATATATATATATATATATATATATATATAACATATAGTGTTTTAGGGTAATTATGTAATTTAAATTTTGTTTTTCATTTACCTCTCTGATGTCAGATAAACACATACCAGCCAGGAAAACATTCACTTCAACTGCACAATAGAGAAGAAAGCTAAATTTGAAGCTGACACGGATTCAGATCTCAGTTTTTTCATTTTTCTAATTATGATGCACACAAATTGTATACTTGTCTGAGACTCAGTTTCTACCCTGGGAACATAGCCATTAGTATACTACCTTCACATGGTTGTGAAGATTAAAATGTGATTAAACAAAGCATCTAGCAAAAATCTTGGCACATAGTAGGTATTCACAAGACAAAATTCCTTCACTTCCTGTAAAACTAACACCTAAATCAACTGTCTTTGTTCAGCTCTCCTTGTTTTAAATTCTTTTTTTTTAAATAATTTTATTTAAAGAGGAAAAAACAAAACAAAATAAAACAGAATAAAGGGTAGCAACCATACAGTATTCCAAGGAAAAAAGAAAAAGTACAACAATAAAACCTAAGAAATTATTACTTGACAAATTACATACTGACTTCTTGGAAATAGCTGTTCAACTTACAAAGTTAAAGCATGTAAAGTAGACATTCAAACAGTGAGACTGTTAACAGTTCTGCTCCACGATCTGACAAAAACAACAATATGGTCATCCATCTTACCCACTCAAATATACATGCAATTATATCAATAGGGTAAAATTAAATACAACAAAACAGAGCAAAGCGGATCACAAGAAAGCAGTGTAAGACATAAATTT